>PVJN01033550.1:0-23356 GCA_004026805.1 Lasiurus borealis | reverse complement strand
CTAGAAGGTCACAGTTCAATTTCTGGTCAGGCACATGCCCAGGTTATGGGCTTGAGTCCCAGTGTGGGAAGTGCAGGAGGCAGCCAATCAGTAATTCTCTCTCATCATTGATGTTTCTATCTCTCTATTCCTCTCTCTACCTCTCTGAAATCAATTTTTAAAAAGCCAGTCTGTTTAAAAATAAAAATATTTATTTTTTTTAAATATATTTTATTGATTTTTTTACAGAGAGGAAGGGAGATAGAGAGTTAGAAACATCAATGAGAGAGACACATCGATCAGCCATCTCCTGCACACACCTACTGGGGATGTGCCCGCAACCAGGATACATGCCCCTGACCGGAATCGAACCTGGGACCTTTCAGTTCGCAGGCCCATGTTCTATCCACTGAGCCAAACTGGTTTTGGCAAAAAATATTTATTGACTACAAAGATATGCCAGATATTTGAGGAAAACCTGTAATGTGAAAGAGACCAAGATGAACATTTTTAAAATGACTATAAATAGTAGAGATAATTTCACAAACAGAAAAAAATATTTTAAACCCAGAAAAAAGCAAAATGGAATGAATAGTTTATAAATTAAAATGATGATTTTCCCTAGCTGGTTTGGCTCAATGGATACAGCCTTGTTCTGTGGACTGAGGGTCCAGGTTCAATTCCAGTCAAGGGCACATGCCTGGGTTGCAGACTCAATCCCCAGTGGAGGGTGTGCATGAGGCAGCTGATCAATGATTCTCTCTCATCATTGATGTTTCTATCTCTCTCCCTCTCCCTTCTTCTCTGAAATCAATAAAAGCATATATATGCTAAAAGACTGGACATACATATGTAGGACAAAAGTACTCCTGAAACAAATATAATGTTATATGTCAATTATACCTCAATTTAAAAAATTGTGTTCCTGGCTTTGGCCAGTGAGCTCAGCTGGTTAGAGCATCATGCCATTAGGTTAAGGTTGTAGATTCAATCCCCAATTAGAGCTCATAAAGGAAGCAACCAATGAATGCATGAATAATTAGAACAACACATCAATGCTTCTCTCTGTCTCTGTCTCTTTCTCTCTAAAAGCCAATAAGTTTATTTTTGTGCACTGTTGGTGGGAATGCAGCCTGGTGCAGCCACTGCAAAAAAAAAAGTATAGAGTCTCCTCAAAAAATTAACAATGGAACTGGCTTTTGACCCAGTAATCCCACTTCTGGGATATATCCTAAGAATTCAGAAACACTAATCAGAAAGAATCTATGCATTTCTATGCTTACAGTAACATTATTTATAAGAGTAAAGATTTGGAAACAGTCCAAGTACCTATCAGCAGATAAGTGGATAAAAAAGCTATGACACATTTACACAATGGAATACTATTCGGCTATAAAAAAAAAGAAGGAATTTGCCGAAACGGGTTTGGCTCAGTGGATAGAGTGTCGGCCTGCAAACTGAAGGGTCCCAGGGCATGTACCTTGGTTGCAAGCATATCCCCCGCATGGGGCGTGCAGGAGGTGGCTAATTGATGTCTCTCTCTCCTCGATGTTTCTAACTCTCTATCTCTCTCCCTTCCTCTCTGTAAAAAATCCATAAAATATATCTTAAAAAAAAGAAGAAGAAGGAATTCTTGCCCTGTCTGGCTCAGGAGTTGAACATCGACATATGAACCAAGGTTTGATTCCCGGCAAAGGCACATGCCTTGGTTTCGAGTTTCATTCCCAGTAAGAGGTGTGCAGGAGGCAGCCAATCAATGATTCTCATCATTGATGTTTCTATCTCTCGCTTCCTTTCAGTAAAACAAAAATCAAATAAATTAAAAGAAAATATGGACCAATAACCCTCATGAACATAGATGCAACTATCTTTAAACAAAATTTAAGTAAATAAAATATAGTGATATATAAAGATGTATACTACTACATCATGAGCAGGTGTGTTTTATCACAGGAATATATGGTTCAGCTAATAATCAAAAGTAGTTGCTCTGGCTGGTGTGGTACAGTGATTGGAGCATTGAACTATGCAACGAAGGCTCTTGGATTCAATTCCTGGTCAAGGGCACATACCTGGGTTCTAGGTTCACTGCCCACCTCCACTTCCCACCCACAGTGTGGAAGGCAACCAATCGATGTGTCTCTCTCACATCAAAGTTTCTCCTTCTCTCTCTCTTCCCCTCCCTCCTTCCCTTTCACTCTCTGAAAAGCAATGGAAAAAATATCCTCAGATGAGGAGCAACAAAAACAAACAAACAAGTAATCAATATAATTCACCATATCATTATATTAAAAGAGAAAAATTATTAGATTATGTCAATAGATTCAGAAATCATTTGACAAAATTCAGCATCCACTCATGATAACTCACAGTAAACTAAGAATGGAGAAAAAGCCGAGACCGGTTTGGCTCAGTGGATAGAGTGTCGGCTTTCGGACTGAAGGGTTCCGGGTTCGATTCCGGTCGGGGGCATGTACCTTGCGTGCGGGCACATATCCACTGTGGGGCGTGCAGGAGGCGGCTGATCAATGTTTCTCTCTCATTGATGTTTCTAACTCTCTGTCCCTCTCCCTTCCTCTCTGTAAAAAATCAATATATTAAAAAAAAAAGAATGGAGAAAAAAAAAACATCACCTTCCTCAATCTAAAAAAAAGCATCTATAAAACATCTACAGCTGACATCGTACTGTTTTTTTAAAAAATCTTTATTATTGAAAGTATTACATATGTCTCCTTTAAATCCCCATTGATCCCTTTTAGTCGGCCCCTGCTCCCTCACCTCCCTGCCCCTGCCTAGTAGTTAGTGAAAGACAAATGCCTTTTCCCCTAAAACAAGAAACAAAGAAAGTTAATTTTGTCACCTCTGAATCTTCCCCTGGGTTTGCAATTAGAGCCCATTTCTTTCCCCTGTATCAATAAAATTATGTTTATAACCTCTATTGGAGCACATATCATATTTTATTTAGTTCATCCACTTGCCTTTCTATTTCTTACTCTGCAGTGATTTTCTAAAGGACAAGTCCTTTGCTTTACTCATCTTTGTATGAATACTTATTGAATAACTCAGTTAAGCATTGTATAGTGTCTCAAGAATATAGTTCAGTCATCTTATTTTCCACTAGAGGAAAGTAAACTTTAGAGAGATCAAGTAACTTGTCCAATATCTCATAGCAAGTTAGTAGAAATAATCAACCATGTATTTTCATCTAAGAGGTGCTGTCTTTTTGAACTGATCATTAAGTGAAGTAGGCTTTATTTACATTGTAAATAAGAAAATTATAGCTGAGAAAGTTTCAATATATTTGCATATGGTTGTAGTAAGTGATAAAACAAGGAGTATACAAACAGAAGAAAGTTTCACATTAAAAATATTTTTGTTGATAAAGAAAGAATATTTTCCATGGCTTCACTTTTGGTTTATGTAAAGCAAAGCATTGAGAAAATGAGTTTAGAGATACAATCTAAAAATCTGAAACTATGACTGCACTTTAAAATGTGAAGTATTCACCAGTTCCTTGCTACAAGTGCCACTTTAAGTGAAGCATCTTTTATTATATTTACTTATTTTTTAAAAAATATTTTTATTGATTTCAGAGAGGAAGAGAGAGGGAGAGTGATAGAAACATCAATGAAAAAAGAAAAAGAAAAGAGACATCAATGATGAGAGAGAATCATTGATCAGCTGCTAATTGCACAACCCCTACTGGGGATTGAGCCCACAACCCAGACATATGCCTTTGACCCGGAGCAAACCCACATCCCTTCAGGCTACAGGCCAGTGCTCTATCTACTGAGCCAAGCCAGTCTTTTATTATATTTACTTATGTGTGCAAATATACCCAACCTATCTTCTAATCGTACTTGTGATAGCTTACGTGATCACAACCTAAGTAGGTTAAGACTTTCACAAAAACAATGGAAAATAAGTGAGAATAGCAGAATTCAGTTAGAGGTAATTATGATACAGAAATACATACCATGGAATCCTGAACAATTTCTAGACAATAGCCACAAATTTACCTTTAGATTCCTTTCAGCCAAAGCTAACAGAGAAATACAATCAGATTCACAAGTCTCAATAAGGAACTATGTCACAGAAATTTCATTACACTGAAATCTAAAAATATATATATATTATTAAAGAGATAATGTGTAACAGTAAATGGCATTCTTAACAATTTCCCTACATTAATTATCATGGTGAGTTTCATAAAGGGGAGGAAGCTGATGAGAGCTGTACCACAATGAGATCTTTCTGTAACTCTCTAAGAAATGAGGTAAAGCCCTAACCAGGTTAGCTCAGTGGATAGAGCGTCAGTCTGCAGACTCAAGGATCCCAGGTTCAGTTCTGGTCAAGGGCATGTAACTTAGTTGCGGGCACATCCCCAGTAGGGAGTGTGTAGGAGGCAGCTGATTGATGTTTCTATCTTTACCTTTTTCTTCTTCCTCTTCTTCAACATTTAATATAATACTGGTTTGGTATTGATGAACTACTTTAGTTTTTTCTTATCTGCGAAGCTCTTTATCTGCCCTTCAATTCTGAATGATAGCTTTGCTGGGTAGAGTAATCTTGGTTGTAGGTTCTTGCTATTCATCACGTTGAATATTTCTTGCCACTCCCATCTGGCATGCATAGTTTCTGTTGAGAAATCAGCTGACAGTCGTATGGGTGCTGCCTTGTAGGTAATTAACTGTTTTTCTCTTGCTGCTTTTAATATTCTCTCTTTATCTTTTGCTCTTGGCATTTTAATTATGATGTCTTGGTGTGATCCTGTTTGGATTTCTTTTTTTGGGGGGTTACGTGTGCTTCCTAGACTTGTAAGTCTATTTCTTTCACCAGGTGGGGGAAGTTTTTGGTTATTTTTTCTTCAAATAGGTGTTTAGTATCTTGCTCTCTCTCTTCTTCTGGCACCCCCATAATTCTGATGTTGGTATGCTTGAGGTTGCCCCAGAGGCTCCTTACACTAGCTTCACATTTTTGGATTCATTTTCTTTTTGCTTTTCCAGTTGAATTTTTTCTGCTTCTTTGTATTTCAAATCTTTGACTTGATCTTTGCGTTCCTCTAGTCTGCTGTTAGGTCTATGTTATAATATTTATTTCAGTCAGTGTATGTTTAATTTCTAGTTGGTCATTTTTCATCTCCTCAGGGGTCTCACTTAATTTATCCATCTTTTCTAGGAAATTCTTGAAAAACCTTATAACCGTGGTTTTGAACTCTATATCCAGTCATTTGTTTTCCTCCGTTTCTTTTGTTTGTGATCTGTTACTTTGTCTCCACATTTTCGCTACTTCCCTGAGTTAATAGAGTAGCTTTGTGTGCTAGGTGTCCTATATGGCCCAGTAGCTCCACCTCCCCAGTTACCTGATGTGGACTCTCTTGGTGCACCCCTTGTGGACTCTGTGTAACTTGTTGTAGTTAAGTCTTGATTGTTGTTGGTATCATGAGGGGGTGGGGAGGGATTGACCTCCAAGTCAATTGGTTGTGAGGATGAGCTGTGTCTACGCTGGGAGAACTTCTGAGCTGAAGTCAGCCTTATGATATAAGACTTGCAAAATTACAAAAGTCTGTGTTCAACTTCGATGGGGTGGGGTCTCAAGGCTGAGTAGACAGCCATGGCTTCCTGTCAGCCTTGCGCTACATGGCCCCTGGGTCTCAATATCCCTCAGTAATTGCTGCAGCCCTCTCTGAGCTCACTCACACTCACACATCTCCAGACTTCTGCCTTTCCAGCTCCCCTGAGTTTCTGGGCTATCTGGGGACCTATATGAGCTGGGTCCCCAGTGTCTCACCCGAAACTTGGGTTCAGTGCACTCAGAACTGGATTTCAGCACAGTTGGGAGGTTCTGTCTTCCTCTTGCTAGAGAAAGCCAGCGGCACAATCAGCTATCAGTCCTCTCTGCAAGCACTTGCACACGCCTCCAGACTTCTGCCTTTCGAGGATCCCCTGTTTCCATGCACTTCTTCCTTTTCATGTCACTCCAGACTCCCCCATATAAGTCTCGCCCAAAACAGGGCAGTTGGGAGTTTCCATCTCCCTCCCTCTAGAGCAGTGGTTCTCAACCTTCCTAAGGCCGCAACCCTTGCATATAGTTCCTCATGTGATGGTGACCCCCAACCATGAAATTTTGCTACTGTTATGCATTGTGATGTAAATATCTGCATTTTCCGATGGTCTTAGGTGACCCCTGTGAAAGGGTCGTTCGACCCCCAAAAGGGTCGAGACCCACAGGTTGAGAACCGCTGCTCTAGAGGAAGCCGGCAGGCACTCCACCTACCGTCCTCTCCACGCACATGTTTCCCTATCAGCTTTTTGCAGCTCCTCTGAGTCTCCGTGAGCCCCTCTTTTTTCCACTCAGCCAGCTTTCCTGTGGTTCTGGATGATGTCCATCCTGTTTTTTAGCTGTAGTTTTGAAATTGTTGTGCGAGGCAGCAGTTTAGGTGTTCACCTATGCCGCTATCTTGGTTTCTTTGAATATTCTTGATTTTGAAGACTTCAATGACGAACTCTGCCTATCATACAAGGAAAAAAAATGATTATATATATATATATATAAACAGCAGCAAAAGGAACACTTCCCAAATCCTTTTATGGAGGCAGCATTATTCTGACACCAAAATCAGATAAAAATATTATAAGAAAAATTAGCCCTAGCCTGTTTTGTTCAGTGGATAGAGTGATGGTCTGCAGACTGAAGAGTGCCAGGTTCAATTCTGATCAAGGGCATGTGCCTGGGTTTCAGGCTTGATCCTCAGTAGGCGGCATGATGTTTCTATCTCTCTCTTTCCCTCCCTCTCTGAAATGAATAAAACTACATTAAAAAAATAAAAATTAAAATTAATACCCTATAAACATAGATTAAAAAAATCCTTTCCCAGCTGGCATGGTTCAGTGGTCGAGCCTCTTACCCATGGACCAAGAGATTCCTGGTCAGAGCATGTGCCTAGATTGTGCATCAATCCCAGTAGGAGGTGTGCAGGAGGAAGACAATCAATGATTCTCATCATTGATGTTTTTATCTCTTTCTCCTTCTCCCATCCTCTCTGAAAGCAATAAAAATACATTAAAAAAAATCCTTGAGCTAGCCAGTATGGCTCAGTTGGTTGAGCATTCTTCTGTGTTGCTGGTTCAATTCCCTGTCAGGGCACATACCCAGGTTTTGATCCTCATGTTTCTCTTTTGCATCAATTTCTCTCTCTCTCTGCCCCCCCCCATCTCTCTCTCTCTCTCTCTCTCTCTCTCTCTCTCTCTCTCTGTCTCTCTCTCCTTCCCTTTCCCTTTCTCTCTCTCTAAAAAAAAACCAAGAAAATCATAACTTTTGATGAGACACCATAACATACCTATTAAGACAGCTGAAATTTTAAAAAGAGACAATATCAAGCGCTGGTTAGAATGTAGCAAAGCTAGATAGCTTTGATATGGCTACTGGGAATATAAAATGGTATAGCCACATTGGAAAAGTTTGGAAGTTTATTAAAAAAATATATACATACCACATGACTTTTTCTTCTCTATTTAAATCCTTCTTTTTATATTAGAGATATTAAACTTTTGTTTTTCACAAAGCATTCACACTCCTGGGCATTTGTCCAAGAGAAATGACTTAAGTCTGCAAAACTCAGGTCCAAAATGGAGTCACTTATGCTAAAGTGCAAACCTAGACTTAATACCTGACCTAATTGCAGTTTCAACCTTCTCCAGGAATGTAATCTTAATTGGTAAATCTGGATTTTCTGCTCAGTAGCAATGAGGTAATCTGTCATATGGGCGCTTTTCATCCCTCCAAGGAAGCTGAGGTAATCTGTTTGATAAAACCACCTTTGGGGACGGCAACCCTCTGGAAACAATCCTTTCTTCTGCTAATAGCTTTCTAGTCTTACCCTGTTTCTGCCTATAAAATCCTTCCATTTGCACAGTTTCTCAGAGCACCTCACTGCATGCTAGAAGGGATGCTGCCAGATTTGTGATTGCTTAAGAAAGCCAATCAGATCCTCAGTTACTTGATTGAATTTTTGTTCTTTAACGCTTTTTTTTTTTTAAAGAATCCAGAGCAGTTATTTTATAGATTGTTCTACGATTGGATTTGTCTGACTATTTGCTCACGAGATTCAGCAAAAATACATTCTTGGTATTTTTGGTAGGCGATGAGTTCTCTTCCAGTGCATCAGATCAGAAGGCACATATCTCCATTTTGATATAATTCCAATAGTAGATTATTTTTGGAGAAAGAAAAACTTATTCACTTCAAATATAACATTAGCTTTTAAAAAATGTATATCTTTATTGATTCCAGAGAAGAAGGGGAGAAAGAGAAATAGAAACATCAATGATGAGAGAGAATCATTTGCCCTTGATGGGAATCAAACCTGGGATGCTTCAGTCCCCAGGCCAACACTCTATCGACTGAGCAAAACCAACTAGGGCAACATTAGCTTTTTATAATGCTTCTTTACAAGCTCCACAGGTGGTGGAACCATGACTCAGTGGGAAAGACACTGAAATAAGATAAATGGTATGAGGTTTAGTGATAAGTTGTGGATCCCTAGATTAATTTATTAAAACCTTAATTATTATTATTATTTTTTAAAAAGGGAGGATTGGGTCAGAAAATTTCTGAAGATCCTTTGAGTTCTAAAATTCTTTAACTGTGAATAATGTTGTAGTAGAGACAGAGCTAGATTTGCAATCGAGAGACCCGGATTTGAGCACCAGTTTGGTTACATACCATCTACATGAATAAGCTATTTAATCTCCCTTGGCCTCACAGAACTTGATCTCACAGAGTCTGGAAGGATTAAGTGAGTTGCATATCAAAGTGCAGTATAAACCTCAAAAAACTACCTGAATGTCAGGTTATAATGTCCAGTTTCTATTGTTTTGATCTAATTAGTCAATCAGAAAAATCATCCTAAAGTAAGACTCAGGAATTTAAATTTTATAAAACCAGAAAAATGTCAGTATTCATTGTGTGTCATACTCAGTTTATGGAATTTCTAGTTTCATTCTATAAATGCTTATGCTTTGGTGATTAATAATACTGGCTAAAGTTACAAATAAGTAGTCACTTGAACAGGCCACTGGCCTGTAAGAAGATGGTGATTGTTCTTGGGATCCCAAACTTTGGGAGGGCAAAACAGTGATCACAGCCGAAACCGGTTTGGCTTAGTGGATAGAGCATCAACCTTCGAACTGAAAGGTCAAAGGTTTGATTCTGGTCAAGGGCATGTACCTTGGTTGCAGGCACATCTCCAGTGGGAGTGTGCAGGAAGCAGTTGATGATGTTTCTCTCTCATCAATGTTTCTAACTCTCTGTCTCTCTCCCTTCCTCTCTGTGAAAAATCAATGAAGTAATATTTAAAAAAAAAAAAGTGAACACAGCACATATGATAACTTCCTCATTCAGTGATGGACTTTGTTTTGAGCCATTAGGTCTGCCAAAGAGGATGGCAAACTGAGGCAGTGCACAGGAAAGTTGTCCTCTTCTTCAGTGAGCAGGGCAGTTGTAGGATAAACTATACCTCCTTGGGATGAAGGCAAATATTCCCTTGAGACAGTTGGTGGGGCAATTCACACCGGCCAGCCCTTAATATTCTTAAAACCCTTTTATGCTTTTTACATTCTTACTAGAGGCCTGATGCCTTCCTTCTCCTGGCTGCTGGCACTAACTTTGCCCGACTTTCTGCCTTCCTACCGTCTCACCCTGCCCAGAAGCCTGGAGTAGCTAAGGCAGTGTGGAATGCCTGCATGGTCACCAAGGCAAGCGTCCTGCCCCTGGCTGCTAGGCTGCTGTGTATGCAAATTAATCCACATATTTTTGGGTTAACTTGCATACTCATTCTGATTGGCTGGTGGGCTTCATGAAGGTATGGTCAATTTGTATCTTTCTCTTTTATTAGTGTAGACTAGAGGCCCAGTATAGGACAACTTGTGCACTGGGAGTTAAAGGGGGGGGGGGGTCCTTCAGCCAGGCCTGTGCCCTTTCACAATCCCAAGCCCTGCCATGGAGCCCCCAGCCCACCCCGCTCCCCACTCTGCAGAGGGAGGCCCCGCCCACCTGCCACAGGCTGCCAGCCCTCCCTCTTCCCCCATTGATCACCTTGCTGGCCAGTGGCTTGGGCCTCTCTCTGCAGGTCAATCATTGGGCCATGGCGGGTGACCAACTTCATATACCTGCCTTGGCTGGTCTGGTACCAGTTCGTGTCATTTGCACATGGCATATCAAGCTTTTAGATATCCACCCTAAGGTTTCTTTCCAGGCTTTTGGAACTGGGAAACCTGGTTCATTAGTGCACACCAGCCACATTTTTATTTTTAGAAAGAGTGGAAGCGGGTGGGAGAGAAGAGAAAGGAGAGAGAGATGGGGGCGGGGGGGGGGAGAGGGGAGGGAGAGAGAGAAGAAAATCGATGTTATGGTGGCTTGATTAGTTGCCTCCCCCACGCGCCCTTGGGATCCTACGTGCTCTAGACCAGGAAGCATGCGGGCCACCCTTGGGTTCGTCCCCTCGGGGGAATCTCTAATTACTGAGCGACCGGCCCGGGCACATTTTTCCCATTATTCAGCAGAGCTGATAAAGTCTATTTCCCAGGAAGAGCCTGAGCGCGCGCGCGCGCACACACCCTTGGGTCTGTGTTGAGTAACGCGCGAACTATCTACGCCGCGCAGAGCCTCACACACCGCAGTTGCTCAAGATAGGAGACGGGGCCAGTTACAGGCTAAGGCAGCCGCGCGGGGGGACCGCGGCGAGGCGGGCGTGGGCGCGGTCGGACTAGCCTGACGTCCCCCATACACGCGAGGGGACGCGCCGCCCAGGTGGCCGGGGCCGGCGAGGCGGAGCCCGGCGAGCGCTGGGCTCGGCGCCCCGCGCCAGTGCGCATGCGCGCCCGTCATCCGGGTGCCGGCCGCGGGTGCAGGTTGCGCTGAGGCGGCGGACGGGGCGGGGCCGGCGGCTCATTGTGCACGGACAGCCCTGCGCGGATCCCGCGGCCCCCGCGGCCTGGGTCGGAGCTGGAGCTGGTGCCGCTGCCGCCGCCCTGCAGCTCACTCGCTGCCTCAGCAGCGCGCTGCGCTCCCAAGATGGCTGCCGCTGCCGGTGCGGTGGCAGCCTCGCCTGCCTCGGGTCAGGCTGAAGGGAAGAAGATCACCGATCTGCGGGTCATCGATCTGAAGTCCGAGCTGAAGCGGCGGAACTTAGACATCACCGGCGTCAAGACTGTGCTCGTCTCCCGGCTCAAGCAGGTGAGAGGCCCCGCGAGGTCCCGGAAGAGGGGAGCTTTTTAGGCCGCGCTTCGGAGCCCACCTGGCGCCACCAGCCCCCCGGCGGTCCGCAGCCGTCCGGGCTCGCGGGGCAGCGCCGTGGGGAGGCCCCGGGCGGCGCCCGCGCCTGCGGGGTGGAGGAGGGCCCTCCCGCGGCGCCCCCGCCCTCGCGCGCCGGTTAAGGCCTGCGACCGACCTACCTGGGAGCCGCCCGGGATTCGCCGCCGCCGCCGCCGCCGCCGAGTGCGCCGCTGCCTCCCCCTCCGGGACGTCCTGGCCGGGCTGTGAGGGCGGCGGCCGGCCGGCGCGGCCTCCCAAGGGCGATCGCGGAGAGCCGGGCGGTGCTCCGTCCGCAGCCCGGAGCGATGGTGAGCGCGTGCCTTTCCTGACCTCGGTCGGAGGGGACTGGTTACTTGGGGGTGACTTCTGCGAAGTTACCGTTTAATGGAGCCCAACCGTTTCCTCCCCATCTTGGGGCGGGGGGGGCATTGGTAGTGGTAGTTGGACGCGGGTGGGTTAGGGGAAGGGTTTGTTTTCCGCTGGGATTTTCAGCTTTTGCATCAGCTCAACAACCTGCTTTTTTTTTCTTTTTTTTTTTTTTCTCACCGCTGGTGATCTTCCTGGTTTATTGGAGCGAGCGTTGGAATTGTCGTAGGAGAGACATAAAGTTTCCATTTGGTTATTTACTAACAGCAGCCGGCAACTTTTCTGCAATTGAGAATGTTTAGACTTTGGTTGAGTACGATACTCGTTTAATTATCTCGACTCGGTGGAATTTAAAAACTCCATGGGATTTTGATATACCTAACGATAGTTCCCCCCTGAAAGTGCCTCTCAGCCGTGTAGTTTAATTCCTGTTTTTTTTTGTTGTTTTTTTTTGCTGCCGGTTTATGAAATGACTGGCAATTTTAATGTTTTGAAGCTTGAGGTTTGCTGATTTTTTTTTTCTTTTCTCGTTTCGTTTTTTTATGAAATAAGTTTAGATAGATTGTGTAGCATATTAACTTCTCTTTCTAATGTAGGCTATTGAAGAGGAAGGAGGCGATCCAGATAATATTGAATTAACTGTTTCAACTGATACTGCAAACAAGAAACCAACCAAAGGCAAAGGTTGTTACGAGTTATGAACATATTTTAAAATATATTTTGGTTATATAACTTGCCTCTGCTCTTGTGCCACTTGCCCTGTTTTATATAGTGCTACTCTTTGCTATTTCCCTCTGGCACTCTGCCTTCATGGGTCAAGGAAGAAAAGTTACTGTTGCCAGGCTCGGGGTGACTTGTAGCCCTTAAGATTTGGCTGACACTGTCCTGAAAGCGAGACCAGCTCTTTATTGCTTCCGAAAAAAATTACCATGTCAAGTTTCATAATGTTTCTTCCTTTCTACTCTGAAGACCTGAAGAATAAAATACAATTTAATACATATCTACCTTGCCCCACAATTGGCAGAGTATTGATGGAATTTCTACCAAATCTTTCACCTTGCCTCCTTGCTGTTTTCTCTAGCATATTACAATTCTATATAACCTTTATGTTTAGTATTTTGTTTGACTTGGTAAACTTAATTTGCGTTTATGCCATTACATTATACAATCTAATCTTCGGTGAAATTCTAAAAGATTTCACCAATCATACTAACAAAGTAGGGAAAATCTATGATTAGCTTTTTAAAAAAGTTTTAAATTATATGGATATCTTAAAGATTTTCACTTTATAGCTTTTTAAAAAATATATATTTTATTAATTTTTTTTACAGCGAGGAAGGGAGAGGGAGAGTTAGAAACATCGATGAGAGACATAGATCAGCTGCCTCTTGCACGCCCCCTACTGGGGATGTGCCAGCAACCAAGGTTCATGCCCTTGACGGGAATCGAACCTGGGACTTTTCAGTCTGAAGACCCACACTCTATCCATTGAGCCAAAGCTGTTTCGGCTGACTTTATAGCTTTTAAACTAGGCCAGAATAAATTTCCAGGATATGGTGATTTAGTGAATAGATAAAAGTGGTTTTAAATTAACATTTTGAGAATATAAATGGAACTTAGATATGTTAAAAAGATTCTGGTAAGTGAATTCTTTTACTTGAATACATAATTACAGCTTTTTACTTCCCTCCCACAAGGACAGTGGCAAAGGGTGATGATGTGGTTGTCTACATCCTGGTACCTACCTTCAAGTTCTATGCTTAGTGTGTCATGGAACTTAAAAATCTAACTTTACTGCTTTAAGTGATTCAATCTGCCATAGACCAGATTGATTGTAAACAGTAAAATGATTGAATGGATTTACCTTGAAAAGAAGGAAATATTCAAGTTTGATTTTATGTAATCTGTGTGGGCATTAGGACCAGGATGATCTTGATGCCCTCTCACTATTTGGGTCTTTATAGGTTTGCAAGAGTTCCCTATTTGTGCCAAAGGAAATTTAAAAGGGCTAAGAAGCATTTTCTGGGTGGCATAGGAATGGCAGAGGCGGAAGTAGAGTTCAAAAGAATAACAGTTATCTTGAAGATCTGTGCCTTTTAATGTAACTCTGACTCCATGTAGCACTTTGAGAGATACACATTTCCCTTCATTAAGAGAACCTCTGCTAAGAAGCCAGAGGCTATTACAAAATGAGAAAGCATAAAAATTGGGAAATAAATACATCAGGAACTAATTTCTTATAGTGATTTTGATTTGTCATTTATGTAGTGCATTGTCATAGTTTGACAGATGCTATGTATTAATCATAGCCCCAAATTATTTGAGCTGATTATTGATTTTAGTATCTAAAATAAACCTCCTTTGATTTATTCATTCTCAACTACTTTAAAAAATATATTTTATTGATTTTTTTTAATAGACAGGAAGAGGGAGGAAGAGGGATAGAGAGTTAGAAACATCGATTAGAGAGAAATATTGATCAGCTGCCTCCTGCACACTCCCTCCTGGGGATGTGCCTGCAACTAAGGTACATGCCCCTGACTGGAACTGAATCTGGGGCCCTTCAGGCTGCAGGCATATGCTCTATTCACTGAGCCAAGCCGGCTAGAGCTCAACTACTTATAATTTCTCTGTGTAGCCCTTTTTCAGTATTTTACCCTTAGAAATAATTTCAGCAATATAAATTTTTAAGATTTTCAGTAGAGATCTAAAATCAATATGTTAACCTTTTTCTTTTATGTGGGTTATAGGATGCTTGGACTTTATTTTTTCCATAACTCTTTGATGTTAAGGTGTCTTATTAAAAGTTGTAACATTCAATCATTGTCTCTGGCAGGCTACTACTGAGTACTTCCTGAGATTCATTCTGGGACATGTATAATAAATAGCCTTTGTCTCCTTGAATTCCATTTATCATTGTTCTGAAAATCCTATGAATTGCAAAGAGTATAAACCCCAAACTAAGAACCTAGTTTGAGTTAATTTATAATTAAGGTGCTTATAAGTAAAACTAGAGGCCCAGTGCATGAAATTGTGCGGGGGTGGGGGGTTGTCCCTCAACCTGGCCTGCGCCCTCTCGCAGTCCAGGACCTCTTGTTCCTTACCACCTTCCTGCTCACTGTTCCTTAGTGCAGCCGTGGAGGCGGGAGAGGCTCCCACCACAGCTGCTGCACTCGCCAGCCATGAGCCTGGCTTCTGACTGAGCAGTGCTGCCCCTGTGGGAGTGCAATGACCACCGGGGGCGGCTCCTGTGTTGACCATCTGCCCTCTGGTGGTCAGTTCGCATTATAGTGACCAGTCATTCTGGTCATTCCACTGTAACGGTCGCTTAGGCTTTTATTATATAGACTAGAGGCCTGCTGCACAAAATTTGTGCAAGAATAGTCCTTCCTTCTTCCAACTTCTGGCACTGGCTTCCCTCTGGCACCTAGGACCCAGGTTTCCCTCAAAGCCCAGCTTCATCTGGAAGGTTGTCTAGTCTAATTAGCACTATGCTTTTATTATAGATAATTTTCAACTTTAAGGAGTTTAAAAATAACTGTTAGAAATCAAATTTGAATAGGGAAACTTTTAAATATCAATGATTAATGGATTTTTAAAACCAAGGATTCAAAAACTTAAGTATTATTTTAATGTGATGTCCATTTTTCAATCTTGTTGCTGCATTACAGCCCCCCACCCCCGCACAATTAAGTTCTTTTTGCTAAATCTTATTTCACTTAGCAATATCTACCTTGAACATAATGTTATCTTGGTCGTACCACTTTTTTCCTTCAATTAGGTTTTTTTTTTTTTATTATCTGTAACGGTCTTATAGTTCTGAAATTTAATAATTATATATAGCTAAGAGTCAGAAGAAAAGTGCTTTGTGTTTAGCTAAATCAGGTATAAGGAAAGAACTGAAAAGCTCATAGGTCCTCAACTAATAAAAATATTCTTTAGGAGAGATTACTAGAAAAGGAAAAGAGTAAAGAAAGGGATTAATTATTTAGAGTCAGCCATGTAGATGTCATCAAAACACAAATATTTTGCCAGGAAAAGAAATTTTTTTTTTAATATATTTTTTATTGACTTTTTAACAGAGAGGAAGGGAGAGGGATAGAGTTAGAAACATCGATGAGAGAGAAAACAATCAGCTGCCTCCTGCACACCTCCCAATGGGGATATACCCACAACCAAGGTACATGCCCCTGACTGGAATCGAACCTGGGACCTTTTAGTCTGCAAGCTGACACTCTATCCTCTTAGCCAAACCGGTTTCTGTAGGAAAAGAAATCTTTTTTAAAAATATTTTATTGATTTTTTTTACAGAGAGGAAGGGAGAGGGATAGAAGTTTAGAAAATCTTTGAGAGAGAGGTATCGATCAGCTGCCTCCTGCATGCGCCCTACAGGTTATGTACCTGCAACCAGGATACATACCCTTGACCAGACTCGAACCCGGGACCCTTCAGTCCGCAGGCCGACACTCTATCCACTGAGCCAAACTGGTTTTGGCGAAAAGAAATCTTTTGATAAAAGTTAAATGGTGTTAAGAAAGTCAAAGAGCCGAGACCGGTTTGGCTCAGTGGATAGAGTGTCAGTCTGTGGACTGAAAGGTCCCAGGTTTGGTTCCAGTCAAGGGTATGTACCTTGGTTGTGGGCATATCCCTACTAAGGGGTGTGCAAGAGGCAGCTGATTGATGTCTCTTTCTCATCAATATTTCGACTCTCTATCTCTCTCCCTTCCTCTCTGGGTAAAAAAATCAATAAAATGTATTAAAAAGAAAGAAAGAGAAAGAAAGAAAGCCAAAGAGAAGCTTCATGGATCTGGAAAAAGCACTACTTCTTTTAAAAATTTTGTGTTTAAATGATTATGTTTGGGCAGATTAGAGAAAATAGAATCTGCATTCTTTAGTATATTATAGATTATTTTTATTTTATTTATTTTTTAATATATTTTATTTTTTACAGAGAGGAAGGGAGAGGGATAGAGAGTTAGAAACATCGATGAGAGAGAAACATTGATCAGCTGCCTCCTGCACACCTTCTACTGGTGAAGTGCCTGCAACCAATATATATATATGCCCTGACCAGAATGGAACCTTGCGACATTTCAGTCTACAGGCTGACGCTCTATCCACTGAGTCAAACCGGTTAGGGCTGTAGATTATTTTTAAAATGCAGTTTTATAAGCACAAACTTAAGAAGTTGATAATGCAGTGGGTTTTCATATTTGTGACCAACATTATAAAATCTGTTAGCATATATTTAATTTGGCAACACAGTTTGTAATTTTTTTAAAGTAAGAGTTTATTTGAGCCAAACTGACGACAGAGCCACGAGTAAGATCTTAAATACTCTGGGTCTCCCTTCTTAGTCTTACACACTCTTTGTTATGAACTTTTAATAAGTAACCTACAAGAAAGCTTCACCAGTGAGATTTACTGTCATATTATTTGGGTGTGTTTTAAGAAAGCGGTTAAACAGGTAGAACTAACTCATTAGCTTATTTTAGAGATTATAGATTGAAAGTTTCTTTTGGTTCACCTGACAGTGGCACATCATATTCTTGTGGATTTTCAATCGTTAGAGTCACCTCTACACTTTAGCCAAAGTTATTTTATGTGGTTAATCAGTATATTATTCAAAATTATATATTATACAGTACTTATTGGTGTTGACATTCATTTGCAATATATGCAGACTTAAAAAAGACTCAAATTGCTATATAAAATATGAATTTTTTCCCTTATTAAAAAAATATAATTTGGGGTTTTAGGTTTATCTGAAATCTGATATCTAATTTGTGCGGACAATACCACAGGCAGTGTAATTATAATTACATGTATACTATGCAAAGCTTTCTAAAATTTATGCCAAATGAGAATATAATCAACTGCATAAGATGCATTTAATATAATACATTATCATAGTGTACGGTAACTCTTGCCATTTATTTATTTATTCATTCATTCATTCATTCATTTATTTATTTATTTTTAACTGCAGTAAATTTGGATGTTAAGGGAAATTTAATGAAAACTGACATTGAGAAGGGCTTTGGGGACAGAATTGTCAGATATTTTTTGAGTACCTCCTAGGCTAGAAGCTTTGTGTGAAGATAAGGACATCGTCTTTTTATTTACATTAGTCTCTGTAATGAATGATTGAGGGCCATATGATGAGCTTTTTAACAACTGCTTTTCAAAATAACTTTTGGCCCTGGCTAGTGTGGCTCAGTTGGTTTAGCATCATATCTGTGCACTGAAAGATTGCATTTTCCTGGTTAGGTCACATGCTGGGGTTGTGGATTCAATCATTGGCCCATAGGAGGCAAGCTGAAGCAGCTGATTGATGTTGCTCTCACATCAGTGTTTCTCTCTCTCTTTCAATCAATCAATCAATAAAAAAATCTTTAAAAACTCTTGTGCATTGAAATTGCATATTTCTTTGTGGGAAGCCTGTATGCCATAGATTAATAGTCTTTACTATCCTCTTAACGGCACTAGTGGCTTCTCTTTAAATATTGTTATGTGAAATATACTGTTAGGACATGTAAATCATTGCTACATCCTCACCAAGTTCTTGATGCAATGGAAAGCCTCATAATTTGCTGGAATATTGTTCAGCCTCAGAGATTGTATATGTCATTTTTATTTCCCAAAATCAGACTCTTTTACCTCAGCCATTAAAACCACATTTGCCTTGTGCAGTTGTATATGGTGAATTGTATTTATCATCAATGCACTTTTGTACTTATTAAACAATTATATCAAATATGGTGTGTATTAAGGGAGGTAATTTTTCCGCTTATTTTTGTGTTTTGTTTTGTTTTGTTTTTCTTTTTAGGTAAAAATTTTTAGTACCTTAAGACATTGTGCTTCTTCCAAGTCACTCAACTTCTAGGCATTTGGAATTAGGAGCAGAGGACTTCATGAAGACTTTATGTAAAATAAAGTACAAATTGTCCAGGAATTAGAGTATAAAGAAATCATTATCATTAGTTAATGGCATCAGAAATGACTTTAATGAAAAGTTTGAATAATGGCTTAAGGTTTAATGGAGTACTTTACTGATTTATTTAGTCAACTATACTATAGTTCTCACATTCTACAATAAGAGAGACTCAATATTATACAATTCTAGGAGTTATCCTTACGAGGAAGTCCTTCTACCCTGGAATAGTAGTTTGCATTATGGTTTTACAGTATTGTTTTCCAGATTATAAAAGTGAAATGTTTTTCATTTTTAAAATTAGATCATATGGAAAAGTACAAAAAAGTGAAAATTGCTCATAATTTGCCATTATGAATTTGTTATAGGTAACATTTTATTGTGTATGTACATGTCCTATAGGTTTATGTTTAAGGATCTTTTTTTTTTCTTTTTAACTAAAATGAGTTCACACCGTATATGGTGTTTTGTTAAAGGTAGGTCAAATTTAAATTTTCTCTACTCTGGAGAATCTGAAACAACTTTCCTCTTATATTCTTCTCATTCTAACTTCTTCAGTTATTTATGCTCAGTCATGGTTCTCAGTCTATTCTACCTTAGAATCATTTTGTTATCGGAGAAAGTGAGCTATCTTTTATGAGCAGGGGAAGGCCAAATATTATGGGCGTGACGTGTGTACAGCTTTGCCAGGAAGCTGCAGTTCAGACGCATGCCTGTAATATTTGTACTTCCCTCTGCTCCTTTTCTGTTAATTAGTAATGATATCATTTGAGTTTTTAAAAATACAGATACCAACCAGTCTCTTACACCTCAGAGATTTGATTTTAGTTGCTCTGTTGTTTTCTAAAAGTTTTTCACGTGATTCTCATGCAGCTAGATTTAAGAACAACTGACTTTAGACTAGAGCTTGAAATTCAGCATCACCCTCAAAGTTTGTAAATTATTGTATATGCTTTACAGTTTTCAAAATTTTTTTCACATTGCTTTATTTGATTCTTGCAATAGTGCTGTTAAGCAGTAATATTTTCTTTTAAAAATATCCTGTGTGCTCATGTGCACATGTTCTGCATTATATATTTGTGTTTAGTTATCTTTAGATGACAAAAATCAGAGATTTTAAAATATATACTTTTGTTGTTTTTCACATTTATTGAGTGTGAATTATCTGTAGATTCACAAATAATAATAAAATCTGTTGGGTGAATGCTGTGTTTAAGACGATGTACAAGGCCTTTTAGAAAAATGATTTCATTAGTAAAATATTGGTTTAATAAAAGAGGCCAAAACACATATGTAAACAATTAACACAAGGCACAGTCTATGATTATTTTAAGATACTGCATGCAGTTGGGGAGAGGTTCTGGAAACATTAAATGTTACTTAGTTTGGCTTAAACTCTAAGTCTTCCCCCACTTCTCCCAACAAGAATTTTATGACTAAATATTTTCTATATTTCATAGTTTCTGTAACTGTTTAAGGGGGAAAGTTACTCAAGCCACAGGATTTTGGCAAAATTTTATTAATTACATGGATTTTTTTCTTCTTTTTGTTTTGGAGTTATTTCTGAACTTGCAAAGGAAAATGGCAAGCTTTGTAAGGACCCATTTGCCTTTGGAGGAGAAAACCAATTTATAATCCAGAATCCTTTTTTCATAATTCTGAAATACAAAAGTTCTGAAAACTGAAAGTTTTATATTAAGGTTGGTGGCAAAAGTGAGGCTAATTATAGTCTTGATTTATCCCATTTGGTGTGATATGGATATATTGAATTGCACAAATATTTCTGTGATTGAGAGATACTTTTAGAAGCCACTGGGAAGTTTAAATAAGTAATGATATATATATACGCCATTGTACTCCTTTAAAACCTGAAAATTCTTTATTCTGAAACATGTCTACTCCCCACAGTTTCCTTAAGGATTTGTGGACCTATACAAATTTATGTTCATAAATGAGACGTTTCTAGTGTCATTCTCCTTTGTTGTATATACATTTTTACTTTGCCATCTTATTTTAGTCTCTAGAATCACACAAAGAACATTGCAGTGTATTATATGTAATTTCAAAATAGCTATATGTTGCTGTTGTAATAAGTGTGATAAGTTCATTTGCTTCCTTTTTTTTTTTTTTTCTTGGCATATCTTGATTGCTTAATTTTGTTTTCTAGTTTTGTTCTTCAAGCCTTAAAGTTAGGCTTCAGCCTATGTGAAATTTTCAGTTAGCTCCCTCATCCCAGTTATGCTACTGTCCTTTGGACCAATTCACATTTTTGTGGCACATGACAGATTCCTTGAAGGACAAAAGATTATTTGGTTAGGTTGCCATAGGAGCTTTGATAGTATAAGCTTCCATGGGAGATAGGGATAAAAATGGTTATTCACTATATACAAATGTTCCTAACATGGGTGTTGCTTGTTGGAACTTAAGGGAGACTTGGGCTTTCTTTTCAGTTCTCATCTGTGACATTGTAAGAGAAAGGACTCTAGAGATGTGCTTTGTACAGTCCTTACTGACAGGAGGGTCTGTACACAGTGCTGGTTTAACTGGCATGTCACTTCTTTGTTCATTGAGGGCTGAACTGAAACCCAGACCTTGTTTGCTACTAGCATCCAACCTAGGCCTTAACTCTATTACAGTCAGGAGATATGGAATGCTTGAATATATGCTCATTATATAGGATCATGCTAGGTTCTGAGTTGGATGGTGAATGTCCTAGCTTTTTAAAATATGAGTTATATATTTTTTGGGGGAGGGGGGAAGAGTGCTACTTTTTCATAATGGAAGTAGTTATAGTTTCTAACTCAACATGTGTAAACAAGCCCACAGTTATAGATTTATGAAAGCAGTCACAACTAGAGGGTAAAATTGCAATTTTTAAAAAACACTATGTACCCTTATAGTAGGTTCAATGTACCTATCAGGTTATAGCCACAGTTTCATTACTGTATGTGTGAAAATCTTGTCCTTGTGACTTTTATGTTTGCAAGCTGATAACACATTAGATGTTCAATGCATTCCTGTGGTTTAGCTGTTGAAACAGTAAGGGCTAGTGAGGTTGAAACCTTTTGTGTACCTCCACCTCTTATTGCTTGTTTGTCATGGGACAAGTTAGTAATCTCAGTGAGTCTCGCATTTAAAAAATTTATAGATGTGGCTTATGGAACTTCGGTGTACACTAAAAAGATAATATTTTAACAACTGGCATACTGTAACTCAAAGATCTAATGTTTTGTGGGTTTTAAGGGCTAAGTTTATTTTTAAATATATTTTTATTGATTTCAGAGAGGAAGAAAGAGGGAGACAGAAACATTAATGATGAGAGAGAATCATTGATTGGTTGCCTCCTGCATGATCCCTGTTGGAGATGGAGCCCCCATCTAGGGCATGTGCCCTTGACTGGAATTGAACCTGGGATCCTTCAGTCCGCAGGCCAACACGTTATTGACTGAGCCATACTGGCTAGGGCTTGAGGACTAGGTTTAAATCAGAGCGCTGCCTTTACTAGTTTTTGTAATCTGATTAACTTTTTAGCATTAGTTGCCTCTCTTATAAAATTGGGATATAGTTTCAGAGTAGTTTTGAGGATAAAATAATGTGAATATAGCATTTATAGTTCCTAGTCTAAGGAAGCCACTTTAAGCAGAGGTAGTGACTGCTGCTGGTGTTTTTGTTGTATCATAATTTGATTTTCCTTTAAACTAAAGCAAGTGAAATTCACCATATGTGCAGTTTGTCTTGCTGAGAGCTGCCATTTCAAAGATAATATCTTTAAATTGAGTTAATTAACCACTTCTTACTAGAATAATGCATTTTAAGTAGATCATAGTAAGATGTAGTGGGAGGGATTTAGGACTGGAAATGAGAAACTTTGGCTCCCAGTGCTGAGAATGCCACTTAATTAGCTTTGGGCAAGCTGCTTAACCTCTCAGGCCCATTTTCTCTTTTATATAATTGTGAATACTTGCCCGTGTACCATAGAGTGCTTAGAAAAAGCAATTGAACTTTTAAATATATATATATTTTCATTGATTTTAGAGAGGAAGAGGGAGAGAAAAACGTAAGTGATGGGAGAGAATCATCGATTGGCCGCCGCCTGCACGCCCCCTACTGAGGATTGAGCCTGGAACTCAGGTTGTGCCCTTGGAATCGAACCTGGGATCCTTCAGTCCACAGGCTGATGCTCTATCCACTGAGCCAAACCAGCTAGGTCTCAATTGAACTTTTTAAGTGCTTTGCAAATTGTAAAGTAGTTTATAATTGATCTGAAGGAGTCTCACCAAAGCCACCACTCTATAGATTATTTGGTGGTGTGTGTTGGGGTTTGAGCGGGTAGAGAAAGGTTCCTTTTTTTCAAGTACAATTTCCATTTATTTTTTCCCCAGAGAACTTTTCTTCACTCTTCCTATATTATTAAAAAGCTTATTTCTCATACAAGGTAACATCTTTAAGGTTTCTTATTTGGAACTTCCTCTCTCTAAATGCGATGTGATTTAATGCACTCTTTTTTCTCCTATACTGTTTTTCTCTTTTGTTTTTGGGGAAGGAACATCTTTATTTAATTTTTTTAAATAGATTAAGAAGACTTTCTGATGAATAGGCTTTTTAGGTCATTACCTTTGTAGTAATTTCTAATTTATATTTCCCCTAAACTATAAACATCAGCATTCCATATAGGAATGGATCCTTAGGGGCAGGGACAAGCCCTCTTTTACCTCTGAGAGTAAAAGAAAAATCTAAACTTTTAATCTTGTTCATATACCTGGA
>PVJN01033549.1:0-23363 GCA_004026805.1 Lasiurus borealis | reverse complement strand
ATCAATAAAAATATATTTTAAAAATAGATGGAGTAATACCTCTTCTAATGTGAAAAGGAAGAAAATACGGGTGGGATGCAGGTAAGTTTGCTGGTTTGAGAGCAGAAAGTTGAGGGAGTTGATGGCTGATGGCTTTGATATCATCTATGAAGTCAGAGGGAAAAATCACCTGTTAATGGTTCAAGGGAGCTGGTGGGTTTAATGGCCTGAGAATAAGAGAGGATATGAATTAGGTGTTGTAGACTCAGAGACAGGTTCACTGTGAAGCTTTTGAAATTTACCTGGCCCCTGTGGGTTGCTGGGAATTGTATTCTGGTTGGGAAAGGGAAACCAAGTTGCTATCAGAAAGCATTTTCATGCAAGCATTGCTAGTAAAATCCTAAAGAGATCTCAGAAGACCTTAAGTCTCCACCTCCCCTGTTATACATGGTTGTTGTTGTTTTTCTCATATTAGATCAACAACCACTTTTGTGGATGTTAATTTTGCATTCTTAAAGATGGCGCCACAAATTGTATGAGCTTCCCTGCATCCATCCTAGCTATGGGAGAACAGATGATCAGGCAGTATTGAAAACCCTAATTGATAATTGATGGTGGTCCCAGTCTGCTGGGTGGCGTGATTTTCTCCTGCAGCACTCTTGAAATATAGAAATCAGAGTTGGATCCTTTCATGCTTTGCCATTGCTAGACTCGGGTAATAGTGTGGCCGGAGAACTGGCAAGGGAAAAAGCTGGAGGAGTAGGAGGTTTGGTTGGAGTAGGATGTTGTAAGTTTAAGATATCTGAGGAGCAGCAAGCTCGTGTAATAACAAGCTGTCAAGGTGTAGCCCTTGTCATGGAATGGGAGATAGAGGAGTGAGTAAGTTCGGTGCTGAAGGAATCAGGGAGCCAAATCTGAGTGGGCATGTGGCATGCTTTCAAATACTAGTGCTTTGGCCAACCCATATACACCCACACCATTCACTTCGACTCCCTACAGTACCATATTGTTATCTGAGTTATTTACTACTGCCTCATACTCTCTCAGATGCTGTATGAGACAAAATTATCATATGTTCCGTAAACACCTTCCTACATCCCAGGTTGACAGTAAACCTCTATGGTAGACATGGGTCCAGGCCATGAAAAGGGCCTCTTTTCTGAGCATCCCCCGTGCTGGACTCCCAGTACCCATTCCAGGACTATGTAAACAGTGATGTCCTTACACCCAGGCAAGAACGGCTCCTTCCCTTGGTCACGCACCTGTGAAAGCCCTAAATTTCACCAAAAAACATAAGAATATAATAAATTGCCCTAACTGGTGACTTAAGGGTCCCAAGTTCAATTCTAGTCAAGGGCATGTACCTTGGTTGTTGGCACATACCCAGTGGAGAGTGTGGAGGAGGCAGCTGATGGATGTTTCTCTCTCATCCATGTTTCTAACTCTCTATTTCTCTCCCTTCCTCTCTGTAAAAAAAATCAATAAAATATATATTTTTTAAAATAATATAATAAATTTATTTAAGATTACACAAGAATTTAGTAAACGTATCTTTAAATATATTTTTATTATTGATAGCATTACAGATACCTCCCATTTCTCTCTCCCCCCCCCACCAGGTCTTCACTACCCTATTGCCCATTTTCATAGGCTATGCATATAAATATATACATTTTTGGTTTATCTCTTCTCAACCCTCTTAATCCCACATCGAGGTATGTCAGTCTATAAATGTGTTTAAGTGAACATCTCTGTTACTGAGGATCTGGTGCTAAGTTCTGACATATCACAATCAAATAGCCTGAACATCTGCTCTCATGACTAACACTAAATTCCAGGGAAACACGTCTCAACTGCATCCAAATGCTTTGGAACTGTGTAGATCACACTGTTACTTCTGAGTACAGGAAGGATTTGAACAGAAGAAGCATTTGGGGAGGGAAAAAGACAAATTAATGAACTTGTCAAATTCTTTCTCAGTGTGAGTTTAGTATACACTTACATTGAAACAGGTATTGTTTGTTTTCAGTAGTGCTAAGTGTCTATTTTCTTGTCTCTTCATACACTAATGTGTGTTTGCAACACCTTTAAAAATATTTTTTTATTGATTTCAGAGAGGAAGGGAGAGGGAGAGAGAAATAAAGACATCAATGAGGAGAGAAAATCATTAATCAGCTGCCTCCTGCATGCCCCCAACTAAGAAGCAAGCTGGGCATATGCCCTTGACCAGAATCAAACCTGATACACTTCAATCCATAGGTCAGTGCTCTATCCACTGAGCCAAACCAGCTAGAACTGCAACACTTTTAATGGAGGTTAAATAATAAACAATTCATGTTGCTTTAAAATGGATAGACATGTCATGTAGGTGTACAGGAAACATGCATCAGGCATGATATCCATGTTTACATTGGCAACTAAATGAACATTATTAGGATCATGAATAGTTCTATTTTTATAAAAGTTTATAGAATTCATTAATTTTAGAAAACTAAAAAATTCAGCTTTATTGAAATAGCTTTGAGTTAAAATGTTGATATTCATAGCAATAGTGTATTTTGCCTTTTAAGTTTTGATAGATAATTTAAATATTTTAGAAGAAAAATAACCTAAGACATTTAAAAATAATTTTTATTTTTGCTTTTCATTAATTTTTTTTATTGTTAATCCTCACCTGAGAATATTTTTTCCATTGCTTTTTCAGAGAGAGTAGAAGGGAAGAAGGGAGGAAGTGGAGAGAGAGAAAGAAAGAGAGAGAGAGAGAGAACCATCAATGTGAGAAAGACACATCAATCGGTTGCCTCCTGCACCCATCCGAACCAGGGCAGGGTGTAACCAAGGTATGTGCCCTTGACCAGCAATTGAACCTGAGACCCTTAGGTGTACAGGCCCATACCACTCACTGACTTACACCAGCCAAGGATAACATACATTTTTATGAAAGTATGTTTAAATTGCATATACTTTGAATATAATTACATTTTGTATTTTTTAATCCTTTAACTAACTAGTACCATTAGCACACAAAATATTGGATGATGATAGCAATATTAATGATTTTATTGAGTTGAAAGCCATGTGGAGCAGAGCTCCCGCCCACTCTCATCCCTGTATTGGACTGTGATGTGAACAAGAAATCAATTTTTATTGTATTAAGTCACTAAAATTTAGCATTGTTTGTTTTAGTATTATTTGTTTTAGTAGTTATCTACTATCAGAACAAATTATACCTCATGTTCCATGATCTTCTTAACTGATTATTTTGGTTAGGAGATAGCATAATCTACCTGTAGAAAAAATAGATTGTACACATAGATTAAAATTTGGATGAACACCTGTGAAAGTATGCCAAAACTATTTAGACTATGTATTGAGATGTTAGTTCAGTTATCCCTTTGAATGCTGAAATTAACAGAAGATGACAAATCTTTGCAGTTGGGAAAAATATAATGAAACAGGTATCAAATTTTCACTTTACAGATGAGGAAATTGAAGGTGATGAAAGTAGGTCAGAAAGACATCTGCCTTGGATTAGCAGTACTGGTGGGGCAAAGTGGGTTTTAAAATGGTAGAACAGATGAAATACTGCCATTTGTAACAACATGGATGGATCTTGAGAATATCATGCTAAGTGAAATCAGTTAGAGAGGAAAAGTCAAGAACCATATGATTTCACTCTTATATGGGACATGAAACTGAAAGCAGCAAAGAAACACAGTACAAAGGAACAAAAGCTGATGGACACAGATAACAGTATGATGGTTACCAGAGGGAAAGGGGAGTGATAGGAGTTAGTAAGGGGTAAAGAAGATCAAATATTTGGTGACAGAAGATTTGACTTTGGATGATAAACACACAATGCAACAATATACAGATGATGTGTCATAGAATTGTACACTTAAAACCTATAAAATTTATGATTCAATGTCAGCCCAAAAAAATTAATAAAAAATTTTAAAGGAAAACACAAAAATGGTAGAATATTAGTAATCTTATATGGCTCAACATAATACTATTGCATTAGGACATCGACTTCAACAATTTATTGTGTCATATAACAAGATGTCTCAAGGGAGGGCAGCTCCAGTCTTGGTTAATCCAGTGACTCACTGCTTGATCATCAGCAACCCAGGTTCCTTTCATCTTTCCCTCTACTGCCCTCAGCATGTGAGCTTGGCCTCTGGGCCAGCTCAGCTCCAGTGACTCAAGGTGATTGTGGTAGATTTGGCCATGACAACAGCTAACAGAAGACAGAAAATGTCTTCCTGTGTCTCACTTTTGGTCAATGAGGAAGCCCCTCTCAGAAGCTACCAAAGTAACTCCTTCCACAGCCCATGGGCCATGATTGAGGCACGTGCCTTTTCGATAACCAGTCACTTGCAAAGGAAATATGATCATCATGATTCCGTGGACCAGCGGGTCACAGCCCCATCCTGTACATCAGAATCATCTGGGCTTTCAAAATCATTTGCCCAAGAATAGAACAATGAAATATGAATCTCTGAGGTAAGACCTATGCATTGGCACTTTATATGTTTTAAAATACAGCTAGGATTGAGAGCACCACAATGATTTAATCAGTCATAGACAGTGACAGTGACAGTGGCAACCAACAATGTATGTTAAAATTATTAACTTTTTATTTCTAAATTAAAAGTGAAAATATTTTGCTTTTTTAAAAATTGAAATATTATCTCCCATCAATCCTTTCCAGGGGCAACCTCTACAATTTTTTGTTTTTGAATCCATCTAGTACTTGTTTTTATAAATAGTGCAACATAGAGAATCTGACCTATGTTTTCATTTGGATAGCTATTTGCCCCACACCATTTATTGAATTGTTTATATTATTCATACTGACTTGAAACGCCACTCCTACAGCTGTTACATTCTTCCTCCCATACCATAGCTGAATGCTTCACAGTGAGCATTTAACCCAAACCAAACCTGAGGTTCTTTAAATACTACAAATAAAAAATATCTACAGTGTCTCTTCAATAGTAGGCACCACACACACACACAAATAATAGAAACCACAAGGTGTGAAGCTTGAGTTTTCAATAGCCACTTCCTCTAAAGTGAAGTCTACAATCAGAGAAAAGTGAATATTACAGGGAGGGGAGCAGGGTGGTGCTTGATGCTTGAATTTCAGTTATTTTTGAGCTACATAGACTCCTTTTTTCTTTTTTCTTTTTTCTTTTTCCTTTTTAACAGACCCTGCCTCAGGTTTATTTGTACAAAAAGCACAGGAGGACATCAACTCCATGCAACAGCAGTCTGGGGGATCACACTAGTCCTTCTTGCCCTCACATCAGCAGACAGAAGCCTCCACTGTGGAGCCTTCATGGGAGCCTGGGAACCTTTAGGCGCCAAAGCTGGAGCTGCAGCCTGGGGCTTGGTTTGAGCCGTGGTTGTGGACTTTTGGCCTGAGATCCTTGGTGATGGGGGCACAGTACATTCCTCAAGTTTGGGGTGAGCTATGAAAGGCAAGCTGATTGAGCTTGCAGCTGCCACCCTTTGGGATCTTGGGCTTGGCCTTGGAATGTGTGCTCGTGGCCTTGGCATTGCTGACCTGCATCTTCTTCAGGCCTTTCTTGTTGTGCTTCTTGGCAAAGCACATGTTCCTCAGGAATTTGGGATCCACTCCCCTAAGAGATTTATACCTTTGTGATGGCGATTTCTTGATGCCATTTCTGTAACATTTTCAGGACTGGTTGTGCATGATGTGGTTCTTGGACTTGGCCATGTTTACACTGAAGCACCCAGTTTTCAAAGCATCTGGGATCAGAAAAGAAAGATCCTTTTCCCACTTTTTGCTTTCAACCCTTCCTTGAATTTATGAGCAAAATGTTTTATGGTGTTTGGCCTAAGCTTGTTCAAAGTGGGTGTATGTCCTGTAACTAAAAGAGGCAAAGATGTAAGCTAGATTCTCCATGCTGAATACAGAGTTGCATCAGACAAGGGCCAGGTGCTAGCCAAGGTCATCTGTGCAGTTAGACATCACATAGGTAATCTATGCTCTGGAACTATGTGCCTCTTGATTTTCAAATATCTCTTTTGTTTCCTTCTCCTTTAGTGTCCCAGACAAGTTTTGTGTTGAAGAAATTTAGGCCAGGCTCTGTAGAGCCAGAGGGAAAGATTTTCCTCACCTGGACTAGGCTAGCCAATGGTTTCAGAGCTTAACAGAAGCCAGGGATAGCGAAGGCAGTGGGCCTGGGGCAGCTAAGGAAGTACCTTGATGCAGAGAAGTCTAGGATGACTGTAATCCCTCAGCCCTTCTCATTCAGATCTTGCCTCCTGTAACTTAAAAGCACTCTGTCAGGCAAGAAACCACCTCCATAGCACAAACAGATTTCAAGAGAAATGGCCTCTGTGGTCATGGGAAAATCTAAGGAGCAGAGATGGGAAGGTTGAATGGTGACTCAGCCACCAGATTTCCCAAAGTCATTTATGCTGAGCTAAGGCCTTTCTTTCCCTTGCTGGATAGTTAACGTGAGGCAAGTCTCTTCTGGAAACATGACAGGAGGCCAAGGCTGGCACTTGTTCCTTGCCCAGGCAGAGCAGACTAGACAACACTTTCAGTGTTGGACAATCAGCTACACAGAGACAAGATGAAGCCGGAGCGTGAGATGAGTCCCTGGGAGCAGTGCTGAGGGACGCTGAGTCTTGTGGGAGCACCTGACCACCATGAGGAGTGACAGAGCCTAGAATCTAAGCAAGGGGAACAACTGTTGTTCAACATTCTGAAAATGCCAACACGTAAAACCAACACTCACATTTTTTTTCTTTTTGGCATTTTTTGCTGCTTAGCTCTTGCATATTTGGTGTCACTACTATTTAAGTATAAGTGCACCCAGCAATTCGAGATAAAATAGAAAACTTCAGATTTAAAATACTTTCCCTGGCTAGGTAATACTGCACAGATTTCTTTGTTTTTTATATTATTTTTAAATACACTTTTATTGATTTCAGAGAGGAAGGGAAAGGGAAATAGAAATATCAGTGATGAAAGAGAATCACTGATCTGCTGCCTCTTACATGCCCCTTACTGGGGATCTACCCCGAAACCTGGGCATGTGCCCTTGACTGGAATTAAACCCTGGTCCCTTCAGTCCACAGGCCAACGCTCTATCCATTGAGCCAAAACAGCTAGGGCCACAGACTTCTTTCAGTGAGGGTAGGCCTTATGATTAGAAGTAAGCACCCCAGCCCTGTACTACTTTGATCTGGCTGAGCTGTGCCACCTGCCAAGAAGGGCAGGAAATGACGCATACTTCAAGTAGAGCTGTTCTTCAGGAAGGAAGAGCATGTACAGTATGGACGTTGTGACGAGTAAAGTAGAATTGGGACCATTTCTGTGTTTTCCAGAGATCACGGTTAGATGATAATGCAGGGAATGCTCCCCTGTCCTAAAACTCAATGCGAAGGATTTCTTCACCAAACACTGTGACCTTAAATTAAGATCAGCCCTCAGCCCCCCAAAGTTCCTAAAGCCATTAAGCTGAGATTTTTGGGTGCCAGAATCTCACTCAAATTGCTTTCCTCTTATCATTTATAGACCATGCGGATCCTATGTGTAGATTCCTGGCTTGGCCCTGAATTTCAGGCCCTGCTATCTTACTATTGCCCAACTCCCCTACTCCAGGTTGAGGCTATGAGTCCCCTGTCCCCAGCACTCAGCCCTCAGATCTCTGTGTATCTCAGAGAAAAAACAAAAAGGTTTTTCAGATTTCAGATATTTACTACAAATCAAGAATAGGATGACCTTTATTAAGCGAATCATACTAACAAGTAGTCTGACAAACACGAAAAGTTATAAAATGTAATAGTCCAAAGGGTTCTAAGCACACATACTATAAGGAGCCCATATATTTTAAGGAACTACCTTTTGAATGTGTTGGCATTCTGTTCTCTCTGAAGAAAAAAAAGTTCTATAGAGAGAAGAGTCCAATTTAATAAAAACGACTGTAGCTGAATGTGTGGAAGTGGAAGAAACCAGCCTTGTGAATAGGTTTACTAAAAAGTCACTGCTATGGACAGCGATGCCAGAGTCCTGCGTATAAGTGGCAGCTGGAGCCAACTTCTTGCAGCCCGTGTGTTACTATACGTTATGGTCCCAAGGAAACCCCTCTAATGTATGAAATAATTATCGTGTGAAATGTTTGCTGTGTGGAAACCCCAATACTCTATAACTCCCAAAATTGATGAACACCCCAGTATCTTGATATAAAAGCCCTGAGCCCTTAAAATGTAAACACCCTGCTCCTAGCATAAGGCACACTGTCTGGCCCACACCGATAAGGACACAAATTGTTTACTACCGGCTACATAAGCCTGGGACCTCTCTTCATTCGACGTCTCCTGCCCAATAAGAGGAGGACTCCACATTGCTCCATGAGACCAGCCCCTGACTGCTCGGCTCTGTGAGCCTGAACCAACTGTGGCCCCCTGTCTGTCTCTGTTTTCGTCGTCCATCCTTCAGTGTGCATCACCAGGTGGCCTTTGCCGGAGCCTAGGGCCCACTAGGAATAGGTAAATAAACCCTGTGTGACTGCAGACTAATTCTGTCTTGTGTGTCATGTGTTCCGGTTCTGCTCAGCTGTCTAGACATTGAAGTACGAGGGGACAGAGCATTATTTTTTTTTAATATATTTTTATTGATTTTTTACAGAGCGGAAGGGAGAGAGATAGAAAGTCAGAAACATCGATGAGAGAGAGACATCGATCAGCCGCCTCCTGCACGCCCCCTACTGGGGATGTGCCCACAACCGGGATACATGCCCTTGACCGGAATCGAACCTGGGACCCTTCAGTCCGCAGGCCGATGCTCTATCCACTGAGCCAAACCGGTCTTGGCAGGACAGAGCATTATTGCTGACTCCTCGTCACCTGCGTTTGTCCCACAAAGTCTAGACAGTTAATCAGTTATTTGAGGCTTAATTGGGACAATGTGCACGGCTTTGTTTCTTCTACCTACAACCAGCCACCTCTGACACGCACCAAACGCCTCACCCCAAGCCCAGGCCTCTTGCCTCAGTGTTTGCATTGCTTATCGCTTAAACTCTCACACAGGTGTGACTCTGCTCTCACACCCATGGGCAGCTTGCTCCCTTCCTGCACAGACAGCAGCCCTGCATGCTCCCAGTTTCAATGTTTGCTTATTTTTCCAGCCCAAAGGAAAAATCCAGGATTATCAATGCCATGCGTGCTCTTCGCCAGCCCTGCCTCCCACCTTTGCATGGCCTTTTCCTGTTTCCACCCCCTCCTCTATGTCCCCTTCCTTCTTCACCAGGTTTTCCAGCAGACCCAACAGCCTATGAGGCATGGGGTCTCAGGAGGGAGCACGTGTTGATTGCTTCCCCACTATTCCCCTCACCCCTCTGCTCATTCATGTTCCCGGAGTTTTCCTTGAGGGAATTTGTTGCTTCCTCCACCTTGGGAAGCCGTAGAGCATGGCTGTTAAAAACGTTGGTTCTAGAGTCAGACTAGCCGAGACCGGTTTGGCTCAGTGGATAGAGCGTTGGCCTGCGGACTGAAAGGTCCCAGGTTCGATTCCGGTTGGAGGCATGTACCTTGGTTGCAGGCACATCTCCACTGTGGGTCATGCAGGAGGCAGCTGATCGATGTCTCTCTCTCATCGATGTTTCTGACTTTCTATCCCTCTCCTTTCCTCTCTGTAAAAAAATCAATAAAATATATATTTTAAAAAAAAAATAGAGTCAGACTAGCAGGGTCCACTCTAGCTTCTCGGTGCCTGTCAGTAAAATGGGGATAACAACAGTAGCTACCTTAGACTCGGAACTTCAAGTAGTAATCTGAACCTCAAGTAGTGAATGATACTCAGGAATTATTCATGTTGTTAGCAGTGACATGTCAGCATAAGAAAGGTTCAAAACTATGGAGTCTTTATGAGTTTATTTGAGCCAAATTGATGACATCTGACAGGAAGCAAAATCTTAACAGAGAAAATGCTCCGGAGAATGGCAGTTTTGCAACTTATTTTATACACCAGTAGCCCTGTGCACGAATCCATGTGCCAGTAGCTCTCTGCAGGGCCTGGCTGCTCCATGCCCACTGCCCAGAGGCTCTCCATGGCACAGAGGTCCATCCACGCCCCGGCCTGGCCAGAGGTCCATCTGTGGCTGAGCGTGGAATGCCTCATTTCCAGGGCAATGATGCAAGTGTTCTGCACCCCAGCCTGGCCAGAGGCCCCCCTCAGCTGGGATAGAATGCTTGCCTTGTCACCATGGCAACAAAGCAAGCATTCCACCAGGCCACTCATGCTGCCCACTCTCAGCAGCCAACACACTCCATCCCCCCAGGGACTGGGGGACTCCAGTGGGGCTGAGAGGACTGGGTGCCGCCATCTGTGGCTATGGGCGATGCTATCTTTATGATGAAGTGATGGTTAATTTGCATATTATCCTTTTATAGATAGGATTAGAATCAAAGGAGGAGTCATAAGAAGGGTTACATGAAATCCATTGGTGGTAGATTAAAGCAATGGGAGAAAGCATGAGCTAGAGGATGGGAGAGAAACGTGGGATTAGATAAAAGACAAAATGGAGAAACACTTTTATATTGATGGGTAGAGAACAGTAAAAAATAAACATTCAGCCGAGACCGGTTTGGCTCAGTGGATAGAGCATCAGCCTGCAGACTGAAAGGTCCCAGGTTCGATTCCAGTTGGGGGCATGTACCTTGGTTGCAGGCACAGCTCCACTGTGTGGCGTGCAGGAGGCGGCTGATCGATGTCTCTCTCTCATCGATGTTTCTGACTTTATATCTCTCTCTCTTCCTCTCTGTAAAAAATCAATAAAATATATTTAAAAAAAATTCACAGCACATAGAAATGGTATACGGGAAACAAGGTAACAACGAGGGATTCTGTGGTTTGGGGCTCTGGGGCTGGTAGTTGTGCCTAAGAGGGGTCTAGAAAATAAAATTACTCTGACATTTCAAAGACATATTTTCCTAGACACATAAGAGCAATGGACAGAACTCACTTAAGGTAAAGGTTGGCCTTTGCTACCCTGGCTGGTGTTGCTCAGTTAGTACAATACATCAAAGGTTGTGGGTTTGATTCCCAGTCCAGGCACACACCCAGGTTGCAGGTTTGGTCCCTGATTGGGCAGCATATGGGAGGCAATTGGTTGATATTTCTCTCTCACATCAGTGCCTCTCTCTCTCTCTCTCTCTCTCTCTCTCTCTCTCTCTCTCTCTCAAATCAATAAACATAGCCTCAGGTGAGGATTTTAAAAAAAGAAAAACAAAAAGATTGACCTTTGGTAAGGAAGCTATAGACCTGGGATGTGACTGCCAGCTATAACCTGTTCATTTAGGACTTTGTGATCAGAGCAACCTGTGTGGTTATTTTGATCGCTGAATCTGTCAGGTTTACTGCATAAACCCCTTTTCATTCACATAGAACATTGTGATTTAGTAACAAATGAACGAACAAACAAATGTTCTTATTTAGGTACATACATTAAAGTATTTATGAATGGATGTGTGATGTCCAGAATGTGCTTTCAATTATCCTACCCAACCCCCCAAAAAAAATGTCCTGGAGGAAATATAGATGAAACAAGACAGACAGAACATTAATGTTGAAGCTGGATGACAGACAGGTACATGGGGATTCAAAATACCATTTGCTTTACTTTTTTCCATTTAAACATTTCCTTAATAAAAAGATTCTTAAAAAAAAAAAAGTCTACTTGCTATGGATGAAAAGGGTATTTTTGTCACCAGATGTTCTTTGGATGCTTTAGAACAGAAACCAATAACCTGACTTCGTGAGTCAATTGGCTACAGATTAGGTAATCTCTCTACCTCTTCTTGGTGACTTCAGCTCTTGGGGCAAGCAGCAGGGGCTGAAGCACAGGAGAGGAGGGAGGCCAGAAGAGAGAAGACCTCTGAGTTCAGAGGGTTTATCAGAGCGTGGTTTTTCTGCATCTCTGTATCAAATTCAATCAAGTCCCATATTCTCTCTGGCCTCAATCTATAGTGAAACTGGTAACTTCAGTCACTTCCATTACTTCTTAGATAATAAAACGTGAGAGCTGGAAGAAACTTGAGGAAATATCTAATCGAAACATCTTATTTTACACCATCTTCAGATTGATATTATAACAAGGTTATGGGTTGTGATAGGGTGAGATAGTACTCACTGAAAAAGAAGGCTGGCTTGCCATTTTGTTCCATTTCTCTCTTGCTACCCTGAGAAAATAAATAAGGCAATGGTGTGTGTAGTCTATTTTCTCTAAAAATTGAGGTAAAGCCCTGGCTGGTGTTGCTCAGTGGTTGGGTGTTGTCCCTTGCACCAGATGGTAGCCGGTTCAATGGTTCAATTCCCCTGCAAAGACACATGCCTGGGCTGTGAGCTTGATCCCCAGTAAGGGGTGTGCAGGAGGCAGCCAGCAATGATTCTCTCTAATCATTGATGTTTCTAGCTCTCTCTTCCTCTCCCTTCCTGTCTCTATTTTCTTTCAAAAAAAAATCAGTAAACTATTTTTAAAATGAGGTAAAGGGAATGCTTTAGAAAATGAAACCATCTGCATGATTAAAAATTATACCTCAATGAAGCTAGAAAATTTTTTTTCAATGTTTAAAAAAGAAGTGAAAAAAAGAAAATGGGAAGGACCAGCTTCATGCAGGGACTCAGGATGCTCAGAGAAAGGAAACAAAGTTGGCCAAGGTTAAGCCAAGATTTTCCTGAGTTGGTCCAGACTCCAGAGTTGTGACCAGAATTGGGATGCAGAATTTAAAGAGGAAAGACATTAGTCAAGAGTTTGAGTCTATAGTCCCTGGAAATACGTTACGCTGGTGCTCCTGCCACCTCCGCGGAGCCTGCTGGCTGGCGTGTCTGGTACCGGTGAGGAACCTGGCCCGGTTCCCCGGGCTCTTTTGCCATCCCCGTGCTCAGCCTGGCATCTGCCTACTCCTCCTGCACCGAGAGGGAGGCGGACTGCAAGTCTCGGAGAAGAATTCTCTGTGGATGTGACCATCTGATACCATGAGCCAGCCTCCCAGAGGGCTGGGTATACAGAGGTTTCCAGAAGGGTCAGGGGCATCGGAGGAGGACAGGATGCACAGCAGCAGCCAGCCGGAAGGACAGTCCTCAGGCTGGGCCTTCGGGGTCCCCCTTCGTGATGGCACGGACCGGACCTGATAAAGCCGCGGCTCTTCTACCAGCTCTACTTCCATTGAATTCCTAGAAGCTCACAGCTGACGGCCCACAGACGCTCGGCAGTTTGGTTATTTCGGGCCCTGGGAGACACCCAGGCCCTCTTGCAGTCACTGGAGGGCAAAGAAAGAATGTAAACACCCGGGAGTGCAAATTGACAGTCTGGAAAAGTTTATGGCCTCTTTCTCAGAATACGTTTCTAAATGTATAAAATATGTTGCATGAACAGAAACGAACTGTATTGGGATGCAGTTTTTAAATACTGTAAAAAATCCATGGCAGAGTAATACATAAGCTTCTTTGCTAATATATTCTTTAACAAGAGCTAGCACTGGGTCTAATAACCACCGGATTTCCAAGTAGTGGCGAGCAGAAGTGACATTTTGAGGACTATGCAACTGCAATGTGGCGTGGAAATGCTACAGTTTTATGAGTGACAAAGTCATAGGTATTACCACTAATCCTGCAGCTCATTGCTTACATTCATGGAAAATGTGGTCCTGATGAAGAAGAAACGCCTATGCGGTAATTACTTTTCCTTACACTCTTCTTTGCTTTGTTTGTACAGAAATAGATATATAGTGTTGCCCTCTTTGAGTCCCCAGCTCCCTTTTATTCCCAAACTGAATCTGTGATAAGACTCAACACTGAAATGTCTGTTTCTATCAACACTGAAATGTCCGTTTCTATATGGCAACAGATAGTGCTGATCTTGGCAGCCTGGGGAGACGGAGTTCACCCCGGGGAGCGTGGCCTTTCCCTGGTGCTTGTGCTAAGTGGGCATTAAGGAATGCATGGAAAAGTCAGCCAAAGGGTTCAAGGTGGGAGCCTGCACATGTCCTTCCCCAGGCACCATCACCGGGGACAGCCTTCTCTTACAGCTCTCAGAGAGCTGCAAAGCCTTCTCTCGGGGACACGTGGCACACCGGCATAAAACAGAGCCAGGAAAGCATCTCTTGCCAAATTTCTAATGTAAATTCCCTTGGAAAAGTAACGGCATTTGATTCGCTGGCGCAACCCAACGCAAACCTGGATTCTGCTAGGAGGCGCAAACTCGGCCACCTGGGTGCAAAGCCCAGGGAACGGCGAGTCTCACCGTGCACAGGTGCGGAGAGAACCCGCGCTGCCTCACGCACCTGAAGTACTTGCCGCTCAGGGGCTCCAGCCCCTCAGCCAGGGCACAGTGCAGGCTGGTCTGCGCCCCCTCCCGCGCTGACTTGAGGAAGGGGGAGAAGAGCCGCCAGAGCAGGCACATCAGGAAGGAGTGGCGGACCAGCTCGGAGCGGACGATGCCCGGGTGCACCGAGTAGGTGGTGACCCCTGTGCCTAGGGCAAAGAGAACCCAGTTAGAGCAGGGACACACTCTGAGCCCCCCGAAACAGCTCACCTCCTGCTGCAAAATGCACAAGTGAGAAGAAGGGACTCAGAAAACAGGACCCCATGATTTAGAAGGTGCCACTCCTCGCCAGGTAAAAATCTGGCTAGTAATTAATTGATCTCTTTCAGAAAGATCTATAGCCTTCTCAGCCTTCTCAGCCTTCTGTGCTCCAAAATGAATGTTTGGTTGAAGGTCCTTCTGTGTCAATGTCACCTTTCTCTATGACTGAAGTATTAATAATAGGAACAACATGTACTAGTTGCACTACTAATACCACTATAGCAGTAGTACTATCAGTTACTGACAGTGGCATCTTTGGACTTTCTGTAGGAAGAGCTTCCAGAGGTAGAGAACATCTGACCCGCGGGCTATATGTATAAGGCCCTCCAAATCATTTGGTCTGGCCCTGCCAAGGCATGTGGGGTGAGTTAATGAAATGTTTGAGCAGGCTAATATTTTTTAAATATATTTTATTGATTTTTCACAGAGAGGAAGGGAGAGGGATAGAGAGTTAGAAACTGATGAGAGAGAGACATCAATCAGCCGCCTCCTGCACGCCCACTACTGGGGATGTGCCCACAACCAGGATACATGCCCTTGACCGGAATCGAACCTGGGACCTTTCAGTCCGCAGGCCTACACTCTATCCACTGAGCCAAACCGGTTTTGGCACTAATTTTTAAATTGATATTTTTACATGGCCCATGAATGATGTTATAAATACCCAAATGGCCTTGGCAGAAAAAAGGGTTGGCTGCTTCTTTGGACCTCAGTTTGGAACCATATAATAATAATACTTGCTCTGCCTGTTGCAAGAGGTTGTTGTGAAAAATAATATCAGATAATAGATAGAAGATTTGACATAAATGTAAGGTAACTTCCTAGGTTCCTGTTACTCAATTTTAAGTTTCCCAAGGGCATTCTCCTCAGTGCATAGAGCTACCTACCACTGTAGTGTTCATGTCTGAGGTGTTCAGAAACTTCTGTGAACTTCTAATCTGGACTGAAAACCCTCCTTTCACTACCTTAACCCTGGCCCTTTCTCCCGACTTACCTTGGAGCTTTTTGGCCAGCTCGCGAGTGAAAAGCACATTGGCCAACTTGCTGTGACAATAAGCAAAGCCGCGGCTGTAGCGCTTCTCACCCTGGAGGTCGTGGAAGCGAATCTTGCCAGCAATGTGGACCACTGATGACAGGTTCACCACCCGTGCAGGAGCAGACTCCTTCAGCTGCTCCAGGAGCAAGTGGGTGAGAAGGAAGTGGCCTGCAAGGAGAGCCAGCAGGGAAGATTGAAGAGTGGAGTGGCTGATTTGGCTCAGTGAATAGAGTGTCAGCCTGCGGAATAAAGGATTCCTTTTGATCCTGGTCAAGGGCATATGCCCAGATTGCAGGCTCGACCCCCAGTAGGGGGCTCCCAAGAGTCAGCCAATCAATGATTTTCTCTCATCATTGATGTTTCTAGCTCTCTCTCCCTCTCTCTTCCTCTCTGAAATCAATTAAAAAATATATTAAAAAAAAAAAAGAGTGGAGTGGCTGCCCAGGCTCCGGATGTGGGAGCTAAGGACAGGACTTCAGCATTAGTTCCCTATCTTCTGGGGGTGAACAAACTTTTATGTAACTCAGTGCTAATGGTCAGGCAGTCTGAGTTAGTGAGTTCTTTAAGGCAAAGGCCATAGCTAGTCTATAGGTGAGGCAATATTGACTTAATCTGTACTTGTTTGACCCTCTACCCTTGCCCCAATCAGGAGAAAGGCTACCTGCTGGCTTCTGAGCTCACTATGGCCATGATCACACAACTGTGTGTCCAGGTCCACCCGTGTACAGAGGGAAGAGTGGAAGAGTTAGGGAAAATTACATTTGTCTAGGGTCAGAGAACATATCCCATGATCTCCTCTCCAGAGCCATCACCTTGAACTCTGAACCCCAGCCTCTCTCATACCTCAAGTCTTCAGGGTTTGCTCCTCCATCGACCAACCCTTGGCTTTCGGAACCCTCAGTTATAGGTGGGACTCCCTCCAGCCAAACATGGGCTCCTGCAGCCCCATACCTGCCCTGCTTGGCAAGCCTCGTGCTACCACAGCCTCATCCAAGAATTGCATAGCATTTTTCTTCCTGGTATCTTCACAGTTATGGCTTTCTTTTTTTTTTTTTTTTTTTTTTTTTTACTTTATTATCAAATTTACTAGAGGTCCGATGCACTAGATTCATGAAATGCCCTTGGTCTGGGTCCCCACCTGCCATGGCCGCCACCGCAGGTCCTCTGCCATGGCTGCCAGCTTTGTCCAGAAGGAAGGACGTCCTGCCTAATTAGCATATTATGCTTTTATTATTATAGTTTGGGGTGACAATGGTTAATAAAATTATATAAGTTTCAGGTATACAATTCTATAATACATCATCTGTATATTGCACTGTGTGTTTAACACACCAAGTCAAGTCTCCTTCCATCATCATTTATTCCCTCATACCTCCCCACACCTTGCTTTCCCTCTGATAATTAGGGTTTTTTTTAATGCTATGTGTAGGAGGACCTCACTTTTTTGGACTAGTGAGCAAAAACCCAGTATGTCCAGTCTATTAGAATCCTGGCCTCCAATAGGACCACTGGAGATTCTCAGCACTAGTATACTACAGAGAACAAGATGGGGTCAGCCTTGCTTTTCATCCACTCAGAAATACTTACCCAGGTGGTTGACTCCCAGGTGGGTTTCAAAGCCATCAGCTGTCTTGGAATATGGACACATCATCACTCCTGCATTGTTGATCAGAATATGGAGCTGCTTTTCCTCTGTGACACAACCAAGGAGACCCTGTAGTTAGCAAGAATCCTGCTAGCTGCCTAGCACAGTCCCGAGTATTTAATTCTTGCCTTTGGACCTATCTTAGTGACATTCAGTAACCACTATTATTGGGGTTTCTAACTTTAGTTATGGATATCTTCCTGGACACCATTCACTCATTCATTCATTCATCCATCCATTCATTCGGCAAATGTGTACTGATACTGACTCTGGGCCAGGCCCACTCTGTTGGGCATACAGTGGTAAATCAGGGCAGGCATGGTCCCTAAACCTCATGGATTTCATAGTCACTAGTAAAAGCTGGTTATTTTCCAAGATACACAAGAATTTTGGCAGCCACACCACTTCCTTTGGTGCCTGTGGCCACAGAAGGTTGCTTCTCAGAATGAAAGAAGAGAGTGGCATCAGGGCCACACCTTGATGCCAAGGTACAAGCCCAGACAGGGAGGTGACACCTCCAACATTCCCATTGCGGAGGCATTCCCATGATAAGGATCCTGCCCAGCTGGTCCACCCGCCGTCCCCCAGCCAATTCCCTGCCCTGCTGGTTCATGTGGCAGAACCCGTCCAGTGGAATCCATGATAGTTCTGATGTAAGGGTCAGAGACAGGTCTGGGTGGGACAGCCCCTCCCACACCCAGCTTCTTGCTTTTCTGGCTACCCACCAGGGCCTTACCTGCCAGAAAGCCCTCAGCAAAGGCTCTGATGGATTTGGTATCTGATAGGTCCAGTTTCCGCACCAGCACCTGGGAGTTCTTGGTATCAGCTCGGATTTCACTGGCAGCAGACTCCCCCTTGAGTACATCTCGGCAGGCAATGTATACGCGGGCTCCTGGGGCAAAAAGAAAACGAGGGCAATGTGTTCAGACGTTGGTTGAGAAAGAAGTATAGTAAGCAAGCTTGGGACTGGTGTACAGAGCGTTCTCCAGCCATCCCTAAAGCAGGAAGTGCTGTATTGCCACTCCTTAGGGTTCTCACTGCAGCACTGCTCATTCTCCTTGCTGCTAGCTTAACTCTGGTTGGGAACCCTGGTTTTTACACTCTGACATTTAATGTTGTTTAGAATCTCTTTTTAGAGTAACGGATTTGACCAGCACTATTCATGGACATCATTGTTTGTCTTACTTTATATAAGACAAACCATAATGGAGCAGGGCGAAAGGGAAGTTTGTTTAAGGCCACAGAGTGAGTTGGTGTCACAGCTGGACTTGAATCCCAGGTCCCTTCAATTCCTGACCAGAGTCTCCAAGCCCAGGAGGAAAGACAAGGAAATGTGGGCAGAACCCGGGGGAGAGAGGCAGGAGGTGCTGCCCCGTGGACATGGAAGTGGAGGGACTTGCCTCTGCGAGCGAGCTCTCTGGCCGTCTCCTTGCCGATGCCCGTGTTGGCGCCAGTGATCACCACTACCTTCCCAGGAAGCTGCACATCTGTTCTGCAAACCCCACCAGCAAAGAACTTCCTGCAGGCAAAGGAAGCAAAAGCATTCATGTGCCATCCTTCCCAATCCCAACTGAGACACATAACCTCCATCCAGCCTCAGAGAAGAATTTCTTACAGTTGTCATCAGGAGACCTAAACAGGCTAATCTTCAGGGGACATTTTCCCAGTGGGAAGGGGGTCTCCTGATCATCAGCTCAGGTGGGAAGGGCATGTGTCCAGAAGCTACAAATGGCCATCTAGGCAAACAGAGGAAGTGCTCTTGAGCTGGGGCCAAGGGAGACATTCCTTATTAGATAAAGATAACAAAGCTCTTACCTCTAGAGCAGTGGTTCTCCACCTTTCTAATGCCGCAACCCTTGAATACAGTTCCTCATGTTGTGGTGACCCCCAACCACAAAATTATTTTCGTTGCTACTTCATAACTGTAATTTTGCTACTGTTAGTGAATTGTAATGTAAATATCTGTGTTTTCTGATGGTCTTAGGTTCTACAACAGCGATTCTCAACCTATGATCGCAACCCACAGGTTGCAAACCGCTAGCAGGGTCGCCTAAGACCAAACTGCTAGCAGGGTCGCCTAAGACCATTGGAAAACACAGATATTTACATTACAATTCATTAACAGTAGCAAAATTACAGTTATGAAGTAGCAACAAAAATAATTTTATGGTTGGGGGTCACCACAACATAAGGAACTGTATTAAAGGGTCGAGGCATTAGAAAGGTTGAGAACCACTGCTCTAGAGGTTCCTGGAGGTCAGCTGCCTCCTCTAACCTGCATTAAAAACATGCAAAGAGCATTAAAGGATTCACCGATCCTGAGCCCTCGGTCTTCAATAAGCACCAACAGTGAATAACTGATGAATGGCACCTCAAGGGGTCCCACAACAAATGTAGCTCTTGAGCTCCCTCTCCAGTTTTAGAGAGCCAGCATCTTCACATGGTTTTTTTTTGCCATCTTCAGAGATTCCATTCTAGTTATCAGCACACTGAGAAACCCTCTCTTTCCAGACCTCCGTGCAGAGAGCATCTTTTTACATAAAGTTTTCTTGACAAGTTCCAAAAAGAAGATGAGAGGTGGGAACAGATGATTTTCTGAGCACCATTTAACTCTCAGGCACTTTCCAGAGGGAATTTATTTTATCCTCTCAACCGCTCTCTTTCTATCCCCACATTACAGTGGGGGGAGAAGGGGAAATGAGGCTCAAAGAAGTTCAAGTCACTTGTTAATGGTGGCAAAACTGTAAGGTGAACCCAGGTTTCTATGCCAGGACCCAGAGCAACACTGTCCCTCATATGTCCATGTAACCTTCTTAATCACCAGCAATTTGAAAATACTCAGACACACATTTCTTTGACCCCTCCAGAAATCCCACAGCAAAAGAGCCATCCCAAAGCATCGTTAGTTGAGGAAAGAGAGCTTATTTCCTTCCCCAAATGCCTGGTACTTAATGAGTCCCTCAGCAATGACCACCCATAGTTACCCAGCAGGCCACCTTCACTAGAAACAATGAAGAAGGGAAGACCTTCCAAGGAACCCAGGGGAACAGAGTGAAAGAGCAAGGACTTTCCCCTAAGTGGCCTGTCAAGCAACTTAATCCTCATCCACTCAGCCTCCCACTAGCATCGGAATTCAAATCAGCCCCTCTGCTCCCAGCCCAGGTGCTTCCTTCTTATTTTCCTTCATAGTTTCCATTTTTACCTCCTTCCTTTCTGTTTCTTCTGCCCTGACTTTCTCTCCCTTGACCTCTATCCCTTCCTCTTCTTTCAGCAGCCGAGAGAGAATTCGTCTACTTACAAGTTTCATGGCTCCCAATTTAGGGATTTGTAAAATATTGTATGAGTCACTGAATTAAGACAAACCTGATGGATGGAGCTATCAAATACAGGAAGGAAAGGAAGGAGGTGAGCAGTCCCAAGATAACCATCATCTTTTCAACTTCTTTAGTTTCTGCTCCTTAGCAAAAACACCTTCGACTCTAACTCGGGTTCGGGCTCCTGGTCTGCTTCTGGCTGCTTCTCCCTCTTCTAGCTCCTCTCAGCTCTCAGCAACAGCCTGGCTCTAAGCGTAGCCCAGAATCCTATTTAAATCCGAGAGCTGTCAGAGCACAGCCTGCTGGGAGATGTAGTCCTGAGAGAGGAGGACGGAGGAAGGGGTGGAACCTCACACTAACCAGCAAAGAGAATGAGGGGAAATGCAGCACCTTTCCTACCCTCAATAATTTCTCTTATCTAGGGAATGTTTTCTCTCCAACCACCCCACCTCCACCCTGAAAGATAGAATATTTTTAGCTTAAGCCACAGATCCCATGCTACTTGAAATACAAATGTGATTAAAGTAGGAAGACAAGCCCTGGCCGGTTTGGCTTAGTGGATAGAGCCACGTACTGTAGACTGAAAGGTCCCAAGTTCCATTCCAATCAAGGGCCCATGTCTGGGTTGCGGGCTCCATCCACAGTAGGCAGCAGGCAGGAGGCAGCCAGTCAATGATTCTCTCTCCTCTCCATCTCTCTCTTCCTCTCTGAAATCAATAAAAATATATTTAAAATAAATAAAATAATATAAGACAAGGAAGAAATCCCCAGAAGAATGGTGAGAGAAGTCAGGACAATGGTATCTCTTGGTGGGGAAGGGGTAGTAAGATTGGAAAGATATGTGTTGGGAACTCATTCTTTGAGGTGGGTGCTGGTTAAATAGGTGTGCTCACTTTGTGAAAATGTATGGAGTCATCCACTTGATTTGTTCACTTTTCTGTGCTGTATGTGATACTTCAGTGAACACATCCATGTACAAACCAAGGAAAGATATGTGTTTCAGTGCATGGACTTCCTGGTTCAAATCTCACCTGATCTTCTTAAAAGCTCCATGTCCCGAGCAAGTTACTAAACTGTGTTACTCAGTTTCCTCATTAGTATAAAGGGCTTAATGAAAGTATATGCCTATCTGTTTTAAGTATTAAAGAGACAATTAAATAGGTAGATAATTTGAGACAGAGACGAGCACATAGTAAACACTGTGTAAGAATTGGCTGTTAAAAATAGGTGTTTCCCTCACATTACCCAAGGATTTGGTGTAGAAAAGGGGGAGGTAATGAATGAGGGTGACATTTCAATATTGAATGCTATTGAAGGAGAGAGGAAACACAGGAAAAAACACTCTCTGAGCCCTCTGGAGATGGAGGAGCAGGACTCACAGCACTTGCTCACTCAGCCTCTCTCTCCTGGACAGGACAAAGGAATCAGGACAAGACCTTAGTAGTGATGTCCCCATTCTGCTCCTTCCTGTGAAGTTACTGGAGGACCCAGGAAGACACATGTGATTAAAGAAGGCTCCTGGGGCATGCAGGTACCAACTCCCTCACTCATCAATTCATCCATCCATTTAAAATATACTTACTGCAACCAAAACCGGTTTGGCTCAGTGGATAGACATTGGCCAGCGGACTGAAAGTTCCCAGGTTCAATTCCGGTCAGGGGCATGTACCTTGGTTGCGGGCACATCCTCAGTGGGGGGGGGGGGGGGTGCAGGAGGCAGCTGAGCAATGTTTTTAACTCTATCTCTCTCCTTTCCTCTCTGTAAAAAATCCATAAAATATATTTTTTAAATAAATAAATAAAATACACTAACTGCATATTTCTTGGTGCAGGCATTGTGCCAAGTACTCCAAGTGCTCCTGCCCCTTGGGAATCCCAAAGACTTGATAAATGGAACAAGGAATAATCAGATCATTTACAGGTGAATCTCTCTTAATTCCCAGGGGCTTCTCCCATCTCTTCCCACTTCTCTCACTCTGGCTCCAGTTCCCTGCAGAAATCTAGAGTTTCAACTGCAGAGACCTCAATGTTCCAGAAGCTCCTGTGACTGTGTTGCTGGAGCCTCCTAGAAGCTGATGTCCACTGGGCCAACATGGTCCTGCTGATTAGACAGAGTCCTTTTCTCCCAACACATTGGGTCTGCCACACCTCGTAGATTATAGATGAAAACAAGATCTGATGGTGCTTTCTGCTTAGAGTTCTCCCTTTCCCATGTAATCTGGACAATAGTCAACCAATGGGATAGACACAGTGCTATGTCATGCAAGGGACATACATCTGTTAGCTCAAATAAGGGTACCTTTGTAATAATGTTTTCTGAGCTCTGCATTTCTACTGAACCAAATCAAAGATCCCCCTCATTTCTGGAGATGCTGCTCAATTTATCTTGAGTTTGTCTGCAAAGCAAAGAACCCTAAGAAACAGCATGTAGTGCTCTAGAGCAACATAGAGAAGATATAGAAGGCATATAAGACATCTAGAATTATGAAAATATACAAATGGTTTTGTTAAAAACATGTTAAATATGATTACCCAAAGCTTACCACCATTAGGTGATTGATTCATTTTTTTTTATTTTAATTAAATCTTTATTATTCAGATTATTACATTTGTTTCTCTTTTTTTCCCCTCCATAGTACCCCTCCACCCAGCTCCCACCCTCCCTCTGCCCTTAGCTCCCTCCCATTGATCTCATCCATAGGTGTATGATTTTTGTCCAGTCTCTCCCTGTATACCCTTCACCCCTTTCCCCCTAAGAATTA
>PVJN01033548.1:0-23364 GCA_004026805.1 Lasiurus borealis | reverse complement strand
CATTCTTATCATTACTCCAATAGTTTACTGTGGGATTTGTGTTTTCCATCCTGATTGTTCTGGGTTTGGCAGGATTAGATGTTTTATCCCTCAAAGAAATACACTCTTTTCAAGGTACATAACAAGAATCTTATTGAACTACTAGAGGCCCAGTGCACAAAATTCGTGCATGAGGGAGTGGGTCTCCTCAGCTCAACCTAGAACCCTCAGGGAATGTCAGGCATCCCTCTCACAATCTGGGACAGCTGGCTTCTAACTGCTCACCTGCCTGCCTGCCTGATTGCCTGTAACTGCTCCCCCTCTTTGCCAGCCTGGCCTCCCCTATCTACCTTCCCACCAGCCTGATCTCCCTTAACCGCATCTGCCTGCCAGAGTGATCATCCTTTATTGCCCCTCCTGCCAGCATGGTTGCCCCTCACTGCCACCCCTGCCAGTCTGATTGCCCTTTACTGCCCCTCCCTGCTGACCTGATCATTCCATACAGCCTGCTGTTTGGTCGTTTGGTCACCCCTCACTGTCCCCCCCTTCTCCATTCCCCTGCTGTCCTGGTCACACCACAAAGCCTGCTGTTTGGTCTTTGCCTGAGGGCATCCTGACTAATTTGCATATTCCTCTAATATTAGTATAGACAAGCTTGGAAGCCATTAAACACTTTGGGTTTCTTGTATCCAAGGACCAGCAGGTAAGATAATCATCATCATAATTTAAGAGGTAATTACCCTGATTAGCAAAAGAGTTGGGGCTACTTTGACACAAGAACAGAACAAAAAAAAGTATACAACACCTTATTTATGTGCATGCATTTTGGCACTTCTATGTCCAACTGAAACTGTAAATCAATACATTTAGCAACCTCAGATTTAGAAGAAGATGATCTCTAATGGTTTAGATACCTTAAAATTGAAGATTTTGGATGCATCAGAGCTAAATAAACTAAAACTACCAAGATAATAGCCGAGTGTACGAAGAATTGAGAATGTTAGTGGGAAAGGCAGAGTATAAATATCCACTACAGGTGTAAGACTGAAATGACAATCTGTAGTTTGTCTTACCAACTTAACTTTCCTCTGTTATGTTTCTTCTCAGAGAAGTGGTACATTGGAAATGCAAAGAAGTTATTCCTCAAACACATGTGGAGACCAGATCTCTGATTGTGGAGAGTATAGACTTCCCATGAGCAGTTTCCAGCCAGTGACTGAACATGATAGGAATGCTGAGGGAGACTTTTCCTGGTTTGTGTAGGGCTCCTCTGATGGGCAAATGTGTCCTGAGGACTCTGTAACAGTTTTTCTTAGAGCTGCACTCAGTCTAAAATCCAGCTACCCAGTCTTCTTTCCTTCTCTCTCTCTCCTTTATTCAGGGTCACTTTCTGATGGTTCTCCCAATCTATCTTATTTCTCTCCCATTTTTTTTTTCTCACAGGAGTTTCTCTTAAATTCCTTTCACATCTAACTTCATCTTGGCATTGGATTATTAGAGGATCAGATAAACATATGATTATATAGCCTTTGAATGATAATATCCAAATATGTTGTGAATTTTTTAAAAAAATCACTGATTTTTTAAACTATTGATAATATTTATTTTCATATAGAGTAATTATTTTATTGTATATTAAACATTGTTGATAAGTGTCTGGAATTTCTGTACTCGTGAGGAGAGAAGCCCGGCTTAAAAAGTAATGCGTGCAATTGTCCACCTCTTTGGACCTATTAGACAGGGTTTTAAGCTGGAATCTCTCTGCAAAATCTGCAGAAAAGGAAAAACCCAGAACTGGTCTTTATTTTTTAAGAGAAATGATGTAAAGGAACCAAAAGAAGAAGATTATGTGTTATTAATCAAGGTTTTCAGCTAAATGCAAATTAAATTGGGAGAAAATAAAATTTCTCTAATAATTAGGAATTCAAAATACGTTGTTGATTGGTCTAATAAAAAAAGATTAATTCTGTGATTCCCAACTGGCAGTTTAAAAATATAATTGATATCTTAAGATAATTATAAAAAATATAATCTTTAAATCATATATGAATATATATATTTGATGTTTTTTTTTCCATGTTAAAATTTCAAGGCTTTAACAGATATGATTCTTGTAAAGCTCTATGGGCCCAGAGTAACACAAGAAATTTGTTCTCTCTTTTTAAAGGACATCTTCTTAAATTTAACCGATCTAATATACTTGAAATTTCATGGAAAGCTTTATCAAATGAGAATTAATAAGTATATTTTAAATGTTGTAAAGGTTTTGGCCTCTAAGAAGGACACAAGGTAGCACTCTAGGGAGAGGCATAAACATTCAGCCTCTGAGAGATCCAGTCTCTCAGTGTCCTACATGTCAGAGAGGTAACCATTGGGCCAGACAGTGTAAATCAAAATTTCATAGGAATGGGCAGCCTCTAGATCAACCGCAGGGAAATGGCCAGAGGAGTGCCCCCCAGCCTCATTATTCAGGATAAAAGTTAAATGGAAATATCCAGAATCTGGTTTATGGAAGGGACCCGATCCTTTATTAACCTTTGGGAGAGGGTATGCTTGTATATTTCCAGAAAATTTTTCCAAACCCATGTGGATTCCTGCTAGAAATATTAAACTGCAACAGGGATCCAAGAGAGAAACTAGTCAGACTTAGAAAGACTTTGCACCTGGAGCCACACCATGCAGCTACAGACAAGCAGCCACCTCAGCCACAGAGAGCAACAACTCCAAGCACTCCACTGAAGAAGACGATCAGGAGGAAGACAAGCAGAACAACAACCTAAAAGATCACCGGGAGCATGGTAAAGAGGACAGTACGGACGCCTAAGAATGTCTTTCTTGCAATGCCAACAGTTACCAGCTGTACGGTAGTATTTTCTGGGGCACATGAGGAAGTATTTTTGACTTATATTCCTGACCCTTCATGGGTAAGAACCCTTAGGTGTACTGACTTCCCTATTTCTTGTAGTCTCTAAGAAGGGCAAAATTAAGTAAATATTTCTTAAAATTCCAACATTATATGTGCTGCCGAAGTGAGCACAAAATTCCAACATTAGAATTTAAAATGACAAAAAGCCCATAGCTGCCTGTATTCTTAAGCTAAAGGCGGGGCAACATTTGTGGCTTGTGAATCAGACATAAACATTTACTAAATTTCTTTTACTTTTTAAATTAAGATATCTACTTTAATTAATAAATTAGCTTTTTAAATAAAAATCAAAGTTTTCAGCTAAATAAAGAGCCAATGTTTTATAAGCAATTTGATTAAGTATTTTAATAAAGTAACTAAGACCTTGTCTATACAAAAAGAAATTGATAGCCAGTTTGAAATTGAATTGCCATGGCCTAGAACAAAAGAATATCCTTACATAATATTATTCTACAATGTCATTATAATTTTTTTGACAAATATCCCAAACAAACTTACAATCTAATTCTCTGAATATTTGGTAGCAATTTTCAAAAAAATAATATAAAAGGAATTAAGGCAGTGAGAAGGCACTTGAGCATTCTATATTGGCTTTTCTTGCTCTTTTTGCCAAGAGGGACAGCTGTCGCCTGAGCTTTCTGTTCATGCTGAGGTTGAACCCTCTTATTGGCTGGTACCATGAATCTGTCTCTCACCCAGTGGTGTGAGCTGGGCTTTCCCTGGAGAAGGAACCTGGGTTCCCCAAGATATATGATCAGTGCTGGGACCCTGCCAGCAGGCGAGGGGATCCCAAGGCAGGTACTGAGCATGGAGGCCACAAGGGCATCAGCTACCAAGGAGACGAAACTGAACCTCACATCAACCTGCTTGGCCCCGGAGGATGGCTGGTTAGCCAGTGACGGGTAAGATGCCTCAGACGAGGAACAACCTAAGACAGGCACAGTCGCAGAGGGGCCATCAGGAAAAAACTTGGGAATCAACAGAGGTGAGGCACAGATCCTCACCCCTCCCACCCCCCACAACATTGCAGGGGCTTGAACCTTTGCCCCTTCTGAGGGAGGTCTCCTGCCCCATGGCTACTTCACTTCCCACGCCCTGGTCCGATCGGGACCCAGGTGACAAGACAGAGACTTTGCCCGGCTCCGTTCAGGACACAGATGACAGACAAAGATTTGGTGCAGCTCAGATCAGGACCCAGCAACAGACAGACTTGGCTGACAGCTGCCCTATATTCTAAATCCAAATTAACACTAGGAATGCTCAGGGCCTACTCAAGAATGCAAATAATCCTTTCCACTAATATTTACAGGATAAAACTAAGATTGTTGTTAGAATATTAAATTTAACTATAAAATAGTAGTTAAATTTTCAAATTAATTTAATTGGTTAATTGAAATAGGTGAATATTCAAGAAAATTTAATTGTACTGGAAAAAATTTGTTCCTAAAGTATTAACTTAAATTTCTATTGGTAGTTCATTGCATGGTAAAATTACTTAACATGCAATAAACATAACGCAGTCATATTTGCATTATAAAAATTTTCCAAAAGCCTCATAATAAATAAAAAAAGGGGGGATAGTACAGTAATATTATGTAAGAAAAAGTATCCTGTAAGAAAAATTTTTTTTTACTTAACAGCAAGACACCCATGAAAAACATACATAGTATTAAAATAAGCCAAAAGAAAAATCATTTGGGCAAAAATATAAAAAGGATCCAAAGTCAAATTTATAGAAAAAATTCCTTTACTAACTTTTGGTCAAGAAAGTTTATATATTTTCAGAAAAACAGCTCCAAGACCATGTGAATTCCTACAACAGAGAATGTTCCAGCTATGAAGATGAAAGGAGAAACAGTTCAGAGATGGAAGATGCTGACAACACCTTGCCATCCCAACAGTCAGCAGCTGTTTATTGATGCAGGTTGCCCAGGAGCAAACCAGAGAGGGTCAGACCTGCATTACCACCATTTGTCCACCATCCAGAACTGAAATATCATTGCTAATATGTACATTCAAAAAACTGTTGGACATTGAAACTGGGACTCAAAGGACTGTTGGCCCAGAAAGATACTATAGACTTATTCATTTACCTCTTAGCATAGCCATTGTTGCTTGTCTTATATTTTGTTCCTAATATTTATTTCTAGTCTGCAGATGCAAGATTTTTTAGAGGAAAAGAAAATGGGGGAGATATCGGAAACCAAATATTGTTCTTACTAAATAGATGTAAATAGGAAGCCAGAAGGCTGGTCAACCTTAATTGCTCTGAAAGGTCAGAGCCGATTACTCACTGTTTAGCTGAAACATTATTGGTTGAAGCAACCTCTATCTGTTAGTTTCATGTTAATTTCTGTTTTTGTTATTTCCTGCCTAAAGGCTAGGGGTATGTCCCAAAGCCTTAATAAAAGGGAGAAAAAGGCCAGAGCAAGTGGCAGTCCTTTCCACTAGAGGAAGGCTCCCGCCTGGACACCCAATATCGCCAAATTAATATTTTTGAGTCTCTCATTTCATTTGCGTGCGGCCTCCTTCAGAACCCCAACCCTGAACTGGCAACCCTGAACCACGCGGGACGCGGAAAGGAGCTCCCACAGAGGACAGCAGGATAATAGCATGTAAGAAAAAATACCTGGTAAGTAAATTACATCTAGAAATTTTCACTTTAGAAAATTAATTTCCATTTGTAATACTAACAGCAAGACACCCATGAAAACCACACATGGTGTCAAAATAAGCCAAAGGAAAAGCAGGTAGGCAAAAACAAAAAGGACCCCAAGTCAATTTTATAGAAAAGATTCCTTTATTAACTCTTGGTCGAGAATATGTTTATATACTTTCAGAAAACAACTCCAAGACCAAGTGACTCCTGCAACAGAGAGGAACTGACAGGTCTGCGCCAACCACAAAGGCAAGAGGAGAAACAGTCCAGAGATGGAAGACGCAGAAGATGCCTTGCCATGCGTGCAGTAAGCAGCAGTGCATTGCTCGCTACAGGATGCCTAGGACCAAACCAGAGAGGGTCGGGCCGGTATTGCCACCATTTGACTACTATCCAGATACCATTGATGACATGTGCACATAAGGAACTGTTTGACATTGAAACTGAGACTCAAAGCTATCGGACATTGAAATTGGGATTCTTTTGCTCTTGTGCGTTTATTTCTAGCCTACAGGGCAAGATGTTTTTAAAGACAAGAATCAAGGGGTGGGAGGGAAGCAGATGCAGAAGCAAAGAAGCAATGAACAGACTGCCTTGCTACAGTGGGAAAGCAGGGGAGGTTGTGGGAGAGGGGCCTGTAGGAGATCAACTGAAGGACTTGTATGTATGAGTGTAGACATAGCCAGTGGATACAGGGCAATGTGGGGGGTGGGGGGAGGCAAGGGGAAGATACAGGTGAGGGCATGTACTGAGAGGTGGGGAGGGCAATAGGGAAAAAAATAAAAAAAATAGATAAGAAAAAATAAAATATAAAATATAAAACAAAATAAAATAAAACAAAACAAAAATAAAAATAAATAAAATGCATTGCTTTCATCATGGAAAGTAAAGCCTTCTTTTCTTACTAGAATAGACTTGCTCTGGACATGTTTTACCTTTTTTGACTACATTGCCTTTGCCAAAACTACTATCTATGGGCCTACAGAATGTACCATAATGGAGTCCCTTCTGATCAAATAATTTCACATTGAATGTAGTGCAGTGTTAGGCTCACACTCATGCACTGATCTAACTTTGCCATGGCCTTTTGAAGACTTAGTTACAAGTGGCAACACCTCACAGAGCTGGCACAATAACTTTTAGAATGTAGTAAGTGTATACTCTAAAGCAGCATGGAATATGGTATATGGTTCTTTCATGGCCAGCATTCATGGGTTCAGGAATCAAGGGGTTGAAATAGGAGTCACTTCTCTCAGTACTACTGTTTGTAATCCACTAGCAATAGTTTTGTTTTCTGTCTCCACATTATATCTATCTATCTATCTATCTATCTATCTATCTATCTATCTATCTCTCTATGTGTGTGTGTATATATATATATGTATATATGTATATGTAAAATACTTATAACTATAAATGATTATCAGTAGAGTATGCAGTTACAGTTATATATCTGTATATGTATATATAAAGATGACTAATTATTACATCGTAGAGGCCTGGTGCATGAAATTCATGCACAGAGGAGGGGGTCTCTCAGCCTGACTTGTATCTTCTTCAATCTGGGAGTCCTCGGGGGATGTCCAACTGCCAGTTTAGGCTCAATCCTATAGGGACAATCCTCTCACTCCTCACTGCTCACCTGCCTGCCTGCCCTAACCATTGTGCATGCCTGCCTGATCCCCCCTTGTTATCCAAGCACATGTTGTCCAAGCACATAAGCTGGGGGTCCACTGGCTCTTCTTCCTGGAAGCTTCATATGCGGAGGTCTATCTTCTCCTTGATGTCACACAGGGTACTAAAGAAAGCTGGCTTCATTCGGTGGTAGTTTAGGTGTCTTTCTTGTCTGGGGCCTCGTCCAAGCTCTGGTCTGTAATGGTCATTACCTGCTGCAGAATGTCCCCCATGTTTTGCTTCCCTTGGCCTCCTAGTAACATCCCCCTCTGCCCCCCAGGAGGCTCGCCACCCACTAGCGCCAGGCCCCTCCACTTGGAGGAGGCAGCCCAGCAGCTGCTTATCCATAGTGGGGGGAGGGAGGGCTGAGGGCCCCCTTCCTGTTCTGCCTCTCCCCTGCTTGGTTACTTCCCCCAAACTTGCCAGGGCACTGTCCCTCTGCCCCAAACCCTATCCATTTCTCCATCTCCTGGTTCCCCCGAGGGTTCACCCTGGCTCTGAAGAGAGACATAGGGTACTAGCTGGGCCCCCCACAGGAGACTGGCCCCTGGTGGTGGAGAAAATAAAGCTGAAGAGAGAGGAGGCCCAGGCCGAGCTATATGGGAGTGAGAGAAAGGAACCCTCCCTCTTTAAAGCTTCTGTTGCAGGGGGGTGAGGGGAGGCATTAACCCTCAGCCCAGGGATCAGCCCTGGCCAGGTGTTCACTACCCACCCCTTCCCCAGCCTCCCTGCCGCCATCCTGCTCCCATTCCCTGCCAGGAATGCCCAGCCCAGGGAGGGTGGCTGAGGCCCGTGTGGCCAGAGCATTGCTGCCACAAAGCAAGAGTGCTCCCACCTGGAAGGCCTTGGGACATCCACTCCTCCATCTGGGGACCCATCAATGGCCCACAAGGGAGCCACTGCTCTCCTCCTGCATCTGGGCGGGGTTCCCCACTCTGCACCACCTGTGTCCTGCCTCTTGCCAGCTTGTTCCCTTTCTATGTCTGTTTCTTCTCTAGGCCTATCTGCATGCAGGCCTGCCTTTCTCTCCCTCTCCTTTCTTATCCCCTCCTATTGTATCCTATCCTAACCTGGGCCTTGCAGCTGCCTGAGTGGAGGGTGGAGATGCAGCCTGCTGATCCAGTCATGATGTTATGAAGTAACAGATAATTAGCATATTCCTCTCTTATTATATAGGATATCCTGTACAGAATTCAATGGCCCAAAGGACTTGAGTCTACTGATTCCTAGAAAGAGGTGAGTATACCAGTTATAAAGTATATTATGTGAATACCTTCAGCCAAGGTATTCACAGATCGGTTAGTTTGATATGAGCCTTACATTTCCCTGAGATTAATTTCTAACCCAAACTATAGAGATGATCACATTATATCCAGGGCCTATTGTACTTTTTATTATGTAAAATATCATCAGTGTCATGTTCTGTGGCTCATCAGAATCTGTGTCTTCCTTCAAGTCTTAACACAGAAATGTTATGGTAGTTACAGCCTACGTTAATACACCTTTGAGGTCATAATATCATATGTATTAAACCTCTTTTTGGTTTTAATTTGGTTCCTGGTTCATTGCATTCATATTCACCAGAATAGGACATGAAGCATTGGTTCACTCAGTCACTCTCTAGCCCTCCTGACACTGATGATGTCAAGAACTGTCAGCTCAGTAAGGACAACCTTGGTTAATTCTCTGATTGATAGTTTTTCACATTCAAATTTACATGCACTTGGACCATAATAAAATGTATTAATTGTCCATTTTCTTTGTTCATATGTTTGCAAAATTTAGGGTTCCAAGCACAGTTTCTCAATTTCCCTCATTAGCTGTATTTCTTCAACCTTGCTTTGTCCAATGCTCTTACCATGATATTGTCTCTGGGGATAGTTACTTTTCTGCCTTTAGAAAACCCAATACTTAGGCTACCTGAAAGGGCCCTAAGCTTTTTGCCATAGATGGATGAATGATCTTAGGCCACTCTTAGATTCAAGATCTCATACTTACACTTGTAATTTGAAACCTTTATGTCAATTTTTTAAAACCATTTTTGCCAATATCTTGATTGTGACACCTTGTCAATGAGATCCACAGATAATTGTGTGTAGACTGAACATCAAAAACATTCTAACAGAGAGAAGGCGATGGAGGAAGCCAAGCTTTCCACACACCCTGGCTGTCCCAGGCCTCTGTTTAAGGTTACAAAGTTTCAATTATAGAAGATAAATAAATTCCAACAGAAATGGCTGCTGCCACTGAGCTAGCAGCTGCTAAGTTGAAACCTTAAAATATAACATTTCTTTGTTTAGTCAATTATCTACTGAGTTTAGGACAGGGCACAGGTGTTGTGTCCATCACAGCATGTATACATTCAGATTTTATTTTCTGTCCTAGATAGGTAAAATGTTAATAGAGGTTGTTTTTTGAGTATTAGATAAAGTTCTTTATTTCCTTTAAAAAAAAGGAATAAAAGGTATTTGCAGCGTTTTTATTCAATAAATATATAACGAGTGCCTTCCAAATGCAAGGCACTATGCTAGAGGCAGAAGTAGAGGGGGCAGTTAAGTCATGGATCAGATATCCAGTACCAACCTTTGTGAACTTTAGTTTAGCTTCAAAAAGCAAACATAGAAGTTAAAGTGATAAATGGTGATTGCAAAATCTCGGCTTCCTGCTAACAGGAGCACATCTATATCCACAAATTCCTGTCTCCCTTGAATATATTAATCTCACATAAACATAGCTCACATTTTCAAGACACATAAAAGTAGAACATAACTAAGATAATTCTGAAGGAAAATCAGAATGGCATAAGATATCAGGAGACTGTGTTCCACAATATTTTTCCTCTGTTAATCTCATTCAGCCTTGTTTATTTTTTATTTCTAAAATGTTAAAACATGGACCTAGCCAGTTTAGCTCAGTGAATAGAATGTCTGCCTGTGGACCAAATGATCCAGGGTTTGATTCCAGTCAAGAGCATGTATCTTGGTTGAAGGCTCCTCTCCTGGAGCCTGGTTACGGTATGTGCAGGAGGCAACCAATTGATGTGATTCTCTCATATAGATGTTTCTCTCTGTTGTTTCCTCTCTTTTCCTAAAAAACAAATGAAAATATATCCTTGATGAGGATTAACAAACAAAAAATAAATAAATTGAAAAATTACTAACAGCAAGACACCCATGAAAAACACACATGGTGTCAAAATAAGCCAGAGGAAAAGCGGGTAGGCAAAAACAAAAAGGACCCCAAGTCAATTTTATAGAAAAGATTCCTTTATTAACTCTTGGTCGAGAATATGTTTATATACTTTCAGAAAACAACTCCAAGACCAAGTGGACTCCTGCAACAGAGAAGAACTGACAGGTCTGCGCCAACCACAAAGGCAAGAGGAGAAACAGTCCAGAGATGGAAGACGCAGAAGATGCCTTGCCATGCGTGCAGTAAGCAGCAGTGCATTGCTCGCTACAGGATGCCTAGGACCAAACCAGAGAGGGTCAGACTGGCATTGCCACCATTTGTCCACTATCCAGATACCATTGATGACATGTATACATAAGGAACTGTTTGACATTGAAACTGGGACTCAAAGCTATCAGACAACGAAATTGGGACTCCAACATTTTTCTTTTGCTCTGGTGGGTTTATTTCTAGCCTACAGGGGCAAGATGTTTTTTGTTGTTGTTTTTTTGTATTTAATATTTTTTAATTAAATCTTTATTATTCAGGTTATTACATTTGTTTCTCTTTCTTCCCCTCCATAACTCCCTTCCACCCAGCTCCCACCCTTCCCTCTGCCCTTACATCCCTCCCCATTGACCTCTTCCATAGGTGTATGATTTTTGTCCAGTCTCTCACTGTATAACCCTCACCCCTTTCCCCCTGAGAATTATCAGTCCACTCCCTTTCTGTGCTCTTAATTCTATTATATTCACCAGTTTTTCTGTTGATCAAATTTTTTAATTCACTTAGTTTTTAGATTCACTTGTTGATAGATATGTATTTGTTGTTCATAATTTTTTATCTTTTACCTTTTTCTTCTTCCTCTTCTGAAAGAGTACCTTTCAGCATTTCATATAATACTGGTTTGGAGTTGATGAACTCCTTTAGCTTTTTCTTATCTGTGAAGCTCTTTATCTGCCCTTCAATTCTGAATGATAGCTTTGCTGGATACAGTATTCTTGGTTGTAGGTTCTTGCTATTCATCATATTGAATATTTCTTGCCATTCCAGTCTGGCCTGCATCATTTTTGTTGAGAAATCAGCTGTCAGTTGTATGGGTGCTCCCTTGTAGGTAATGAACTGTTTTTCTCTTGCTGCTTTTAATATTCTCTCTTTGTCTTTTGCTCTTGGTATTTTAATTATGATGTGGCTTGGTGTGGTCCTCTTTGGATTCCTTTTATATGGGGTTATGTGTGCTTCCTGAACTTGTAAGTCTATTTCTTTTACCAGATGTGGGAAGTTTTCAGTCTTATTTCTTTAAATAGGTTTTCAGTATCTTGCTCTCTCTCTTCTGGCACCCCCACAATTCTGATGTTGGTACGCTTGAAGCTGTTCCAGAGGCTCCTTACATTATCTTCACTTTTTTGGATTCTTTTCTCTTCTTGCTTTTTCAGTTGAATGTTTTTTTGCTTCTTTATATTTCAAATTTTTTACTTGATTCTTGCCTTTCTCTAGCCTGCTGTTAGGACTCTGTATAATAGGTTTTATTTTAGTCAGGGTATGTTTAATTTCTAGTTGGACCTTTTCCATCTCTAGTTGAATCTTTTGCATCTCTTTTTGGTCCTTTTTCATCTCCTCTTAGCTCTCGCTAGCTTTATCCAACTTTTCTAGCATATTCTTGAAAAACCTTATAAGCGTGGTTTTAAACTCTATATCCAGTTGTTCCTTTTCTTCATTTCTTTTGTTTGTGATCCTTTCCCTTGTCTCTGCATTTTCACTATGCCGGGAGAACTTCTGTGTTGGATTCAGCCTTATGATACCAGACTTGCAAAACCGCAGAAGCCTCTCTTTTGAGCTTGGGAAGGGTGGAGTCTCAGGGCTTAAGGATCATCTTGCTTTCCAGTCCGCCCCACCCTCCACAGCCCCTCAGTCTCACGTGACTGGGTAATCGCTGGAGTGGTCCTTGTGTGCTCGCGTGCCTGCAGTGCCTCTAGACAGCTGCCTTTCTGGCTACCCTGCACTCCAGGACCACAGGAGTTTAGTTCCCCAGGGTTTCACCTGAAACTGGGGCTTGGTGGTGTCAGAGGTGGCACAGTTGGGAGGGTCTGTCTTCTGCCCTCTTGTGAAAGCCAGCGGCACAATCAGCAATCTGTCCTCTGCACAATGCCTTGCGCGTCACCAGACCTCTGATCTTTTGCGACTTCCCTAAATTTCTGTGTACCTCTCCCTTTTCACAGTCCAAAGTCCCCTCGTATGAGTTTCGGCTGGATCTGGGGTTTAGTGTCATAGGATAAGGGGTTCAGTGCCTTTGAGAGTCTCCGTTTTTCTCCTGCCAGAGAAAACTAGCCAGGTACTCTGGCACCCGCTCTCTCTAAGCGCGCGTCTCCGTACCTTAGCTTTTTGCAGCTCCTCTGGGTCTCCATGAGCCCCCCTCTTTCCCTCTAGTTGTAGAATTTCCACTCAGCCAGCTTTCCTGTGGTTCTGGATTATGTCCGTTCTGTCTTTTAGTTGTAATTTTGAAATTGTGCAAGGCAGCAGTATAGGTGTTTACCTATGCTGCCATCTTGGATTCTCCTCAAAATGTTTTTAAAGACAAGAATCAGGGAGTTGGGGGAAGCAGATGCAGAGGCAAAGAAGGAGTGAACAGACTGTCGTGCCACAGTGGGGAGGCAGGGGAGGTTGTGGGGGAGGGGCCTGTAAGAGATCAACTGAAGGACTTGTATGCATGTGTGTAGGCATAGCTAGTGGATACAAGGCAATAGGGGGGCCAGGGTGGAGACGGGTGAGGGCATGTACTGGAGGGTGGGGAGGGCAATAGGGAAAAAATAAAAATAAAATAAATTTAAAACAAAGAAACACTCATTCTAAAATAAATAAATAAATAAACAAACAAACAAATAAATAAATAAATAAAATTAAATGTTAATATGTCATCTTAACTTTTTGAAATTTTCTTTGTGACAAATTTGTGGCTATGGAAACATAAAAAGATGAAATAGTAATAAACTGGATTCAGATATTATATTAGTATTCTAGTGCTGCCATTTACAAATTACCATAGTAATTGGGACATTAAATAGTACTACTATATTGCCTTACACTTCCATAAGTACAAACCAACGTAAGTCCCCTTGGGCTAAAATCAAGCTGTTAGCAGAGCTTCATTCTCTTCTATAGGCTTTAGGTGAGACTTCAGAGAAAAAGAGGGAGGGAGGGAGGGAGGGAGGAAGGGAGGGAGAGAGAGAGAGAGAGAGAGAACGAAAGAGAGAGAAGGAGAGAGAGAGAAAGAGAGAAAAGTCAATAATGAGAGAAAATTATTAATTGGCTGCCTACTGTATGCCCCTCACTGGTGATTGAGCCTGAAGCCCAGGCATATGCTCTCACTGGGAATCGAACCTTGACTACTTGGTTCATTTAGGTTGATGATCAACCACCAGCCATATTTAATCATAAACTTAAAATTTAATTTATCTGTTACTACTAGAATTCAAATAAGTCAAATTAGTAAATATTTATGAAGCTCTATACAAGATACATTGATTTAAATGAATTACCATTATATTTCAGATTTAAAATCCATAATTACGCATGTGTTGCAAGTTTCATCCTAACTGATAAAAGAGTAATATGTAAATTGACCATACCTCTGTTACACCCACCAGCCAAGCAGAGCGAGTAACCCAACCAAGATGGCTATGGCCACAGAAAGCCAGGAGGGAGGCTTGGGTTGCCCCCAATGATGGAGAAAGCCAAGCTTTCTGCATACCCTGACTGGCCCAGTTCTCCACTTAAGGCTGCAAAGTTTCAATTATAGAAGATAAATAAATTCCAACAGAAATAGCTGCTGCCACTGAGCAAGCAGAAGGTTTGGCTTTACTCCAGGCTACAAAGTTTCAATTGTAGAAGATAAATACAGTGGTACCTCAAAATATGAGTTTAATTTGTTCCGTAACCTTGCTCGTATATCAAGTTGCTCATATCTCAAAGCAAATTTCCCCATTGAAATCAATTGAAATGCCCTTAATCCGTTCCAGCCCCCCAAATGCCACCCCAGTTGTTCTTGTTACGTGTTTTTGAATAAGAAAAATGTATTTATAAATGACAAATATTGTATAAAAACATAATAAAAGAGAATGTAAAGGAATAAACTGGTTTTATAAAGTGTATTTACCTACTCGTTACACTCTTCATGCTACACTTTATCCCTAATCTGAATGTAACTTAACTAATCTTCACTGAACTTAATTGCTACTGGTCTTTGCATTTTTGGCCGATTTCAAAAAAAACGTGTCCAGCGAGGTTTGGCTCTTCCTCCCTTTCAGAATGTTTCTGAAATGGGTGAGGCAAGTTTCATTGAGCAGCTCCAATGCACGACCAGTAGCAACTTTTTCGGGGTATTTCTTTTCCACGAAGTGTAACCCCTCTCCCACATTCCTAAGATTTCCTTTATCTCACTTGTAGAGATCTCCTCCACCTTTGGCTCATCCTCGAAATCAATTTCTTGGAGAACCTCTGCATGTTGCTGAGACTGCAACTCTTGTAACTCCTCCATGGTGAGTTCCAGAGAGTGCTCCTCGACGAGCTCATTCATGTCTCTCTCATCCACCTCCAGGCCCATGGATTTTCCCAGAGATACTATCTCCTCCTCCACTGGCACCTCGGGTTCGAATCCTTTAAAGGTCCTTTTGGCTATGGCCTCAGGCCACAGCTTCTTCCATGCAGAGGTCAAAGTCCTCATTGTAACACTCAGCCAGGCCTGATAAATAATTCTGAGGCATATCACAATGTTAAAGTGATTCTTTCAGAACTCTCAAAGGGTGAGGTTTGTGTTCTCCATCACCTCAAAGCAGCACTGGAACAGGTGCTTGATGTACAGCTTTTTAAAATTAGAAATCACCTCCTGATCCATGGGCTGCAGGGTAGGAGTGGTGTTGGGGGTAGGTAGACAACCTTTATAAACTTGAACTCTTCGAGGAGTTCATCTTCGAGATTCAGTGGGTGAGCAGGAGCATTGTCGAGGATGAGGAGGGCTTGCATGGTTAGGTTGTTTTCCTATAGATATTTCTTAACAGAAGGGCCGAAAACCACGTTTACCCACTCCACAAAGAACTGCCTGGTAACCCATGCCTTCGGGTTTGCCCTCCATATAACTTGCAGTTTATCTTTTAAAATCTTATGTGACTTAAAGACTCTGGGGTTTTCTGAATGGTATACGAGCAGAGGCTTGATCTTGCAGTTGCCACTCGCATTGGCTCACAGTGCGAGAGTTAGCCTATCCTTCATGGGTTTTTTGGCCTGGCATCGCCTTCTCCTCTGCCATTTTATAAGTCCTATTAGGCATCTTCTTCAGAAAAGCCCTATCTCATCACAGTTGAAGACTTGCTGGGGTATATATCCTTTGGCTTCTATCATTTCCAAAAAAGTTTTGTGGTAATCCTCAGCTGCCTTCATATCCAAACTTGCTGCCTCACCATGCCTGATGATGGAGTGAATGCTGGATCTTTTCCTAAAGTTATCAAATCAGCCACTACTGGTTTTAAATAAGCCTTTTGATGCTTTGTCCGTGGAAGTGCGTGGGGTCTGCTCTAACAACTCACTGTAAATCGCTCAGGCCTTCTCGCATATGATGCCCTGTGTTAATGTATCTCCTTTAAGCTGCTTTTTCATCACCCGCACCATCAGTAGATTCTCCATCTTTTCATGTAGAGAGCTACAGAGCTTAGAAATTATTGTAATGCGCTTAGCTGGCGTTATACCCTTTATCGACTCCTTATGTTTAAGCACAGTGAATATCGTTGAAGTACTACGCCCGTACTGCCTCGCCAAATCAGTCACTTGCACACCTTGCTCATATTTTTCTATGATTTCATGCTTTAATTCAATAGACATCATCCTCTTCTGGGCACTGACCTTTCCACTTGCTTTCTTTGGACCCATGGTTATAAAAATAAATGTGATAAAGTATGTAAATGCACAAAAGATGCTTTTACAACGAGGTAAACAAGCACACTGAGGCATGGGAAACTATTAGATGCTGGAGTCATGGTAAACTGGTGGGTCATGTGCAGCTGGCTGATCTGAGTGATTACTCTTATCTCAAATGCTACTCGTATTTCAAAGCAAAAAAATCGCTCGCTCGATGGCTCGTATCTCAAAAATCTCGTATATTAGGGCACTCGTATCTCAAGGTACCACTGTAAATCCCAAATACCAGAGTCCCTGCTTGGGTCACTGGGGTGCATGGCTGGCCTGCAATCCACCACAGGCCCCTTGTCCAGGCCTCCCGACCCCCCAATGGATACCCACCCTGATCTGGGACACCCTTCAGGGCAAACTAACTGGCCCCATCCATGCACCAGGTCTCTATCCTATCTAATAAAAGATTAATATGCAGATTGACCATCACTCCAACGTACAAGATGACTGCCTTCATGTGGTCAAAAGATCCTGCCCCCGTGTGGACACAAGATGGCCACAAGATGGCCAGCAGGAGGGGCAGTTGGGAGGGACCAGTTCTTCAAGGGAGGGCAGTTGTGGGTGATCAGGTCAGCAGGGAAGGGCAGTTAAGGGTGACCAGGCCCACAAGGGAGAGCATTTAGGGGCAAACAGGCTGGAAGGGGAACAGTTAGGCATCAATCAGGCTGGCAGGGGAGTAGTGAGGTGGTGATCAGGCTAGCAGGCACAAGCAGTTAGGGGCAATCAGGAAGGCAGGCAGGTGAGCAGTTTGGAGCCAGAAGTCCTGGATTGTGAGAGGGATGTCCAACTGCCCATTTAGGGTTGATCCTACCAAATTGGAAAGGAAGCAAGCTGGTATGAAGGACATTTCCCCCTCGTGCAGGATTTTGTGCACCAGGCCTCTAGTTAATAATAAAATACACTATCAAACTCTATAATAATCTTCATTCTATAAGATGAATGGAGAAAATATAGTGTAAGTTGCCCATAAAAAACTTGACAAATAGTTGTCTGTAATTCTGAGGATGAATGGATAAAAAACTTGGTTGAACTTGACAAATAGTTGTCTGTAATTCTGAGGATGAATGGATACCATATGCAAGGTCAATTTGAGTAAGAAAACCATGGATGAATTATCTTAATTTTCTGTTTCTGGATCCTAATAATTGTCAAGAAGAAGCCATTAGAGGACCTGCTTTTTACACAGAATGCAAAGAAAGCAGAAGAACACATTTCTTTCATCTTCTTTCACCCATCTAGATTCATTCTTCAGTATAGTTCCACACCTTGTAGATACTTGGGTAAGAAATAAAATGTCAATATGAAATTAAATCTATCATTCCATAAGCAGTATGGCCACTAAATGATCTTCCATATGCTTTCCAATTTCATAGTACATCTACTCTGGTCTAGAAAAGGAAAAATATGGGTGCAAGCCACTATACCAGGAAGGCTCAACAGGTTGTGATAACTATAACTTTCAGGCTCCTAATGTTTCTCATTAGAAATAATCCATTAAAATTTTTCCATTCAATATTTATAAGATTGTCAACTAAGAAATGGATATCTGGCAGTAGGTGAGAAAATTGGAGCTGATTTTTCTTTTTTTTATATATATTTTTTTGAGTTTTTACAGAGAGAAAGGGAGAGGGATAGAGAGTTAGAAACATCGATGAAAGAGAGAGACATCGATCAGCCACCTCCTGCACACCCCTTACTGGGGATTGTGCCCACAGCCAGGATACATGACCGGAATCGAACCTGGGACCTTTCAGTCCGCAGGCCGATGCGCTATCCACTGAGCTGAAACCGGTTTCAGCTGATTTTTATTTTTAAAAAAATATTTTTATTGATTTTAGAGAGAGAGAGGAAGGGAGAGGAATAGGGAGATAGAAACATCAACGAGAGACAAATATCTAATGGCTGCCTCTTGCATGACCCCCACTTCGGATTGAGTCCACAATCCTGTTGTGTTCCCTGACAGGTAGCATCATCATTCATGGGTCTATGCTCAATGACTGAGCAACTTGCTGCTTTTTCTTAATATTCAAACTTTTCTACCATGTTGTTCCAGGATATGAAAATAAGTTGGAATATTAAATTGTGAAGCATTGCTTTTGGTGGGGCTTTAATTTTTCCATCTGGCCAGGAAATCAATTGTCCTTAGGCTGGAAATTTGATCCTAACAACAGTAGTTAGTTAATTAGAGAACTATCTTGAATATGATTGCTGAGGTCTATGAATAAGTACAGATAAACCTTATCCTTTATTATGAAGCTGATTTCTAGCACACTCTATTCTTTTTGAGGAAAGACTTTTACAATACAAAATATACTTTAAGAAGAATTTTAAAAATGCAGTTTTAAACTGCCTATATTCAGAATTACTTTAAAAGGAATATTTTATAGTCCTATTTCAAGTACTATATATATTTATTAACACTTTTGACATTTAGCTTTCCATTGTTATTTTAAAATACAGTTTGAGAGAATCTTTAAGCAGAAAATAAATATACTATTTAGGCATGACAAAAAATACTATATTAGGAAAAGTGCTTTGACATGTGAAAATATGCAAAAGCTGAAAAGACTTTAGCGAACAAAAGAGACATGAAAAAGAAAAGTTTAATGGAATATTTATAATTAAGAGATGCACTTTAGAAAACTTTTCACAACTTCAACTGACTTGATATTTGGAACTCAAGCTTTTACTTTAGTAGAAAGCAGTCAATTTTTAATCTAAAAATATACTTGTTTTTGTTTGGATATATTCAAAATTCTAACTCTTGACTTTCACACATATATAAATTATAAATTTTCCTGTGATTTCTTATGTTATTTCAGAACAGTACTTTAGCCTGGAACATATGAATCATATTACACTGCTACTAAAATATGTCAATGATTCTGTATTACTTAATGCAGAGGTTTTCTACACTAAACTGTATTCAAAATGAGGAGGTAGAGTATGTGTGGCTGAATTTTACACTGGACCTTTGTCATTGGAATTATTCTCACACTTCTGTGTCGAGGGTTTCTACATTCCTCCCCACTGCCACTGCCTAGAAATCATTTCCTCAGCTCCAAAGTCAGCTGCCTTCTGGCAGTGTTTAGTCTGTGGAATGCACTGGCTGGATCTCCTGGCATAATAGATACTATTACAAAGACTACATCAATTTTTAATTTCAGGTCCGACAGAATAGATTTATCTGGCTGTAAATTCTCCTTCTAGTGTTGAAAATTTGGTGCCAGCAATACCACCTTCTCTCACTTTCCTTAACCCTTGTCCTAGAGGTAGTCATAGCTTCCAGGTGCCCCACCACCCCCTCTCTGATTCTCAGATATTCATCACCTGTGCACCAAATCATTCACCATGCTCACTCTGTTATTGCATGAAATTTTCCTTTCCTGATTAGTCTTTGATGGACCCAAGAGTCTCATATGTTCTGCAACAAGAACTGCTTCTTGTCTATACATTGAAATGCTGAATTTTTAAAACTCCTTGGAATAAAAAGGGGTTATGAATTCCCATAAAAGTTTTGAAACTCTCAGTCTAGGTGCAAAATCCAAATTCCTGGAGAACATAACACCTAGTCTCTATCCATAACCTGAGTTGTCATTCTTATTTCTAGTTTTTCCCAAAGTGAACTCCAGGTTGTAACTAGCTATCATATAATAAAAAGCTAACATTCAAATTGTCCCCTTGACAGAGAATTCAATCAGGAGTTCCACCAAGTGGAGGGGCCAGGCAGTCAACCATCCACAGCCCCTTTCCCCAGCTGTCCTGGCCCAATCAACCCCAATCAGGGCAGGCCAGAATGTTTAACTAGAGGCCTGGTGCATGAGAATTTGTGCACATGGTGTGGGCAACAGGGGGCGGGGTGGGGGGTTCCCCTCATCCTGGCCTGCACATTCTTGTAGTCTGGGAGCCACCAGGCGATGTCCCTAAGCCACAGTCTAGCCTTCCTATGCAAGAGGCAACTGGCAGGCCAATCAGGGGAGGTGCCAGTGGCAAGAGGCCAGCCCCTCCTCCCTTAATTGCCCCTCCAACACGGCTGGTCACTGCCATCCCCCTGATCTCTGTCCCATCCCTCTGCTCACTGGTTTGTGCCTTGGCTAGCCTGGTGCCGCCTGCTGGCCAATCCTGCCCACTGTTCGGTTGATTTGCCTATTATGCTTTTGTTATATAGGATATGAAAAGAGCAAAGAAAAGCCCAGACATTATAGGCAGGTCGTTTGAACAGCTTAACCAGGAAGGTGCAATTTCATATTCCCTAGGGAACCACTGGTCCATTCCCTACAGAAAACTGGGGGAAAGAACACAACAAAGGGGAAACAGATGCAGGCATAGTAGAACTGGGGTGACTAGAGAAGATGACTATCAGTCAAACCTAGTAACAGAGATCATAGGCCAGATTGGGAAGGGCCACTATAAGCTCATAAAAATTGGGACATAAATAATCCCTCAAACAAAGGAGTTTACTCTGTTGTGACTATTGGTTCCTCTTGGCTCGGCTTTTTTTCATGTGCTCCTGTGGCCCATGGCCATGTGGACCCTGCAGACAATGGGCTGATGGAATGCAGCTAGACTGATGGACAAATTAAGCTAGCCTGATGCTGGATTGGACTATGAAAATATGGAACAGAAATTCTGGACACTGTCTTTGATTCTATCCCCATTGAAGACACAACCACACTATTTTGGTCCAAAGGAAAATGGGACCTTGGAAAATCAGGAGTGCAATTCCACAGAAATAAAGCTTTCTATAATATCTTATCCTCCTGTGCAAGTCTCAGAAAATTCTTTTTCTCGGGATATTTCAAGAAGCCCACTAATACCAGCAAAAGGTGGGATGAGGACCTCTCCTCACTAATAACACAGGAACTCTAGTTCATTTCCTTGCTGATACAATTGTCTATCATTTCCTAAGTATCCACATTGAAATCCCATTCAAAGTTCATGGTTCTGAACAAATTCAATAAATTTTTATTATTTGTGGTTTTCATATTTGCAAATTTTCGTACCTGCTGAAATTTAGTTGTAATCTCAAAATCAATACTCATGGCTGTTGCTTAGCAACCTCACTGGGAGCTCCCTGGGTAAAAAATAAAACTGGCCTCCACAGATAGAGGGCAAGGAAAGTTCAAATTTAAAAAGTCCACTTCATATTGGTAGATGGCAGGTTTAAAAGCAAGGGAACTCTAGGAGGCTTATCTTGGGCAGCCATGAGTAGATTTCTATACCTGCCTACCAAACTAAATGTTTATATAGAAGCTCTCACTGGTTTCAATTAATCACATGGGGGGGATTAACTGGATTCAGTCACCATTCCCAGTATAGATGGTCTCATCACCACATTATTATCTCAAGGCTGTATCCTTGGGCTAGCTCAAGGGGGAAGCAGGGAGAGCACACATTCCAAAGACAGGAGAGGGAGAATGAGGAGTCTCTAATTGCCTTGTCTAGCTTGAGGACCAAACCAGCAGTCATGTCTTCTTTTTATCTTTTTATTGATTTCAGATAGAGGGAAGGAGAGGGAGAAAGGGATAAAAACTTTAATGATGATAATCATTGATCAGTTTTCTCCTGCATGCCCCTACTGGGGATTGAGCCTGAACATGTGTCCTGAAAGAGAATGGCACCATGAGCTCCTAGTTCATAGGTCAACACTCAACCACTGAACAATACCGGCCAGGCAGCAGTTCTGTCTTCTTCATGACCTTTCCCCAAAATGGCATTCTCTCAGTCATATACAGACAATGGAGGGATGCCAATAAATTTCCCATTGGGTCTTCCAACACCAGTATTCCTTCCTGGCTGAGGTATGGTGTTCTGCCTTTGTATTTCAGCTCTCCTACTGAAAACACATGTCTTTTCTAGTCTATTTAATACTACATGTGGGTGTTTTTTTCAAATTTTTATTAATTTTTTTCTGTTAGTGATTTCACTGTTTAAATGGCCCCCAAATGTATTTCTAAAATTCTGTTTTGTGTTTCTAAGTGTAGGTCTTGACTTATGTTGGAAATGTGTTACATAAGCTTTGTTTAGATATGAGTTATATGCGACTGGCCACAAGTACAATGTTGATGAACCAACAATATATTTTAGATAAGATGCCTTTAAATAGAAATACACATATACAAGGGTATACATTGATTAATTTACAAGAATATCATGACCAGATGTTTGAATTCAGTATTCCCCTAGAAGCACTGGTTTGGTATTCACAAATGTAATGTTCACAATGACTTAAAGGACACAACTAAATGTGAATAAAGATATTCTACTCTTTTCCCCTTTCTAGGAAGCTTCCTTTACCAGCTCTTCTTTCCAATGATCCCTGCTTTAATTTCCCAAAACCTTTTATCTGAAACTCTTTAGCCTCTTCTGACAAAATCATGCTTAAATATTGTGGATAAGCAATATAAATGTCTTAACATAACTTTTACATAGAGCAAATTCCAAGATGGAAAGCAAGTCAAGAATAATGGGTTGCTAAAGTTAGTAAGGCAGAAAAGAAAGGATAAGTAGTGTGTCAAACCATGAAACCACAATGGAATATTGAAAATCTATATTTGTAGCCACTAATACAGAAAGCTCTAAGCAAAACCAAACAAGTGGATTAAAAAAAAAGCCTCTAATTGGTATGGTTGTGTGTGACCACCTTTTATGTGCTTACTATAATATTGAAGAAGACTGGCTGTTTTGAAAATGCCATAAATTAGGAAGACACAAGTCTTTATGCCTTTGATTATGGTTTGTTATGTCCATATCATATCCTATATTCTAAACTCTAAACTCAGGATCTGAGTATGATTCACTTTTGTTAATGTCTAACAATTTCCAACACAATCACTACAAATATTTCTTGAATGAGTACATGTAAAAATAAATAAATCCTATTCTAGAGACAGACCAGACTCATAGAAAGAAGGCAGACAGCCCTGGTGGCAGGGGTAGAGGCTGTTAGGGGATGATGAGAGATTAACAAAAGAACGAGAGAGAGAGAGAGAGAGAG
>PVJN01033547.1:0-23365 GCA_004026805.1 Lasiurus borealis | reverse complement strand
TTGAATTGTGCCTGGGATTCCCTCTGCCTTCTGTTTTCCCATTTTCTCCTTCCTTTCAAGTTGTCTTGTATGTCTTAGTCCACACAATGGAGGAGATGGGTCATATCTCTCCTCTGTGTGGCCATTTAGTCTGCCAGTCATTATGTTCTCTGGAGTGCCTACTTGGGGGCAGACACTTCTCACGGTTCTCAGTATGCAGGAGGAAACAGATCAGGGTCCCGCTGCAGCTCAGTCAAGCGGGGAGAAGATAATTAGATGAGTCTATCCTTGAAAACGGGTTATTGCTAGAAGAGACCAGTGGGTGGGGTATGAGAGAGCATAACAGGAAAAACTGGCCTAGTGGAGGGAAGGAGGAGGAGTTTGCCTGGTGAAGGCAAGGAGTGAGTTGTTTATGAGCAGACCAAGGAGGAGAAGCACACGGGCACAGGTTCTAAGTCAGGAACATGCTGGTGCATTAAGGGACCATGGAAGAGCCCAATGTGCCCTGAACATACATGAGAAGTGGGGAGTGGAGGCAGCATTATGGGAAATGAGATAGGAGGGGAGTGAGCAAGGTCCTGTGCACCTTGTAAAGAAGTGTAGCTTGAACAATAGGGAGCCATGGAAGGATTAAGCCAGGGAGTGACTTCATATGATTTTACATTTATAAGATCTCTGGCTGCTGGGTAGGAAGGGAGGAGGAAAGAAGGAGTGGTCTACATGAGAAGGAAATGGTGGAGATGGAGAGGAATGCATCAATTTAGGACCTGGAGTTCACCACAGGTGCCCCTTGACATTTTCCTGGTGACTTGTGATATTGAATTGAGAGTTGAAGGAGCCACGGGGACCTTCCCAGGGAAAGGGGGCATGTCTTTAGAGGACCATTGAATCACTCTCCATTTAACACTGGGCAGGCCACTTCCCCTCTATGAGCCATAGTTTCTGCCTGGGTAATATAGAAAAAGATACCTACCACATTTTGGTGACATCACCCCTATTTTATAGATGAGCAAACTGAGCCCAGAGAGGGGGAGTTATTGTCCCAGAGTCACTCAGAGTAAGTGTCACAGCCAAGGTTGGAACCCAGGCCAGAACCTGTGCTCTTGATCTCTCAGTTCCCACATGTGCCCATCCACCCTCTTCTGGGGGCCTTGCAAGCTTGGAGATATTCAGCTCACCCAACCCAGTCTTTCCAGGAGGTTCAGGAAATCCAGGGATGGAAGCTGAGTTGTTAGGAGCATAGGTTGGAATTCCGTATCCAGTCCCACTCAGGGACATTATTCTGTCAGAACCTCAGTTTTCCCCTCTGCAAAATGGGATAATACTATACACCTAGTAGCACCTGGCAGGGGAACTGTAGGAACATAATTTGTATACAGAAGTCATTGGCCCAGCACAGTGCCTTTTGAAGCCTTGCTGCCATTGTGATTGTCATGCAGTGTAATTATGGCTTGAAACCCTAGGGGACCCAGAGTTCCCAGTTGTTCCTTTTAACAACAGTTGCGATGATTCTTTTCTTTTATAAAATGAAATTCTTGGATAATATAACCTACTGACACATAATTTTCAACATAAATAATGTCCTAATCTTATATAATAAAAACCTTAATATGCTAAGTATCTGGTGGACCAGTCAGCTGTTCAACCAATCAAAGTGTAACATGCTAATGATATGCTAAGGCTGCTCAACTGCTCACTATGACCTGCACTGACCACTAGGAGGCAGACAGTTGACCAATTGCTATGATGTGCACTGACCACCAGGGGGCAGATGCTCTCACCGGTAGGTTAGCTTGCTGCTGGGTTCCAGTTGATTGGGACTGAGTGAGATGGGCCAGACATGCCCTGGAGCCTTCCAGCAGTTCCTCCCCAGTCCTGATCGTGCACGGGTGAGTCCCTCAGCCTGACCTGCACCCTCTCACAATCTGAGACCCCTCAGGGGATGTCAAAGAGCTGGTTTTGGCCCGATCCTGCAGGTCAGGCTGAGGGACCCCACTAGTGCACAAATTCGCGCACTGGGCCTTTAGTCCTATATAATAAAAGGGTAATATGCAAATTGACCCTATCTGCAAAATGACCAATAGCTTTGACATGGACTGACCAGCAGGGGAGAAACGCTAAATGCCTCAATGCAGAGCTGCCCCCTGGTAGTCAGTGTGCTCCCACAGGGGTGCTCCGCTAAGCCACAAGCTGGGCTGATGGTTGTGATGCAGAGGTGGTGGCAGGAGCCTCTCCCATCTTCTCGGCAGTGCTAAGGATGCCTTAGTCGGACATCCCTTGAGGGCTCCTGGGCTGCCAGAAGGATGTCTGACTGCCAGCTTAGGCCTAATCTCCTGGGGAGTGGGCCTAAGTTAGCATGTGGACATCCCCCAAGGACTCCCAAAGTGTGAGAGGGCACAGGCTGGGCTGAATGCACAAATTTTTGTGCACCGGGCTTCTAGTTATATAAAGGAAAACAAAGTGAAATTAGTTTATAATAAATTACTATGTAAATATTTGAGCACAATATATAGGGGACATAATAAAGTAGTTGGGAGGTCATAATTTTGGTGGAATCACTCTGAATCTGCAAGCTGAATTAGGAGCTCTGGTGACTCAAATACCATGACCTCGTCATGGCCATGATCCTCCAAAATACAAGCAGTTCTAGGTAAAGTCCTGAACCAAACGTGACTCAGTCTAGTTCCAACTTATGTGGAGGTCACTTTCCTGGCAAGGTCACTATACATGAAAACCAAGTAAATACACTCTATGCTGGAAAAGGCAAAATTATAGAGACAGTGGTTGCTAAGGATTTGGAGAGGGAGGAAGGATGGATAGATGGAACACAAGGCATTTTTTGGGCAATCGATTTCTGTGTGATACAGTAATGATAAATACAGGCCATTATGCAATTTTTAAAATTTAATAAATATTTATTCAGATTATTACAATTGTTCCTCTTCCCCTTCCCCCCATACCTTACCTCTACCTGGCTCCCACCCCTCCCTCTGCTTTTCCCTCATCCCATTGTCCTCATCCATAGGTGTATGATTATTATCAAGTCTCTCCCTGCACCCCCCACCTCTTTTCCCCTGAGAATTGTTAGTCCACTCCCTTTCTGTGCTCCTGATTCTATTATATTCACCAGTTTATTCTGTTCATCAGATTTTTTACCCACTTGATTTTTAGATTCACTTGTTGATAGATATATATTTGTTGTTCATAATTTTTATATTTACCTTTTTCTTTTCTTCCTCTTCTTAAAGAGTATCTTTCAGCATTTCATATAATACTGGTTTGGTGTTGATGAATTCCTTTAGTATTTTCTTATCTGTGAAGCTCTTTATCTGCCCTTCAATTCTGAATGATAGCTTTGCTGGGTAGAGTAATCTTGGTTGTAAGTTCTTACTTTTCATCACTTTGAATATTTCTTGCCACTCCTGTCTGGCCTGCATAGTTTCTGTTGAGAAATCAACTGACAATCATATGCGTGCTCCCTTGTAGGTAATTAACTGTCTTTCTCTTGCTGCTTTTAATATTCTCTGTCTTTTGTTCTTGGTATTTTAATTATAATGTGTTTTGGTGTGGTCCTCTTTGAATTCCTTTTGCTTGGGGTTCTGTGTGCTTCCTGGACCTGTAAGTCTATTTCTTTCACCAGGTAGGGGGAGTTTTCAGTCATTATTTCTTCAAATAGGTTTCCAGTATCTTGCTCTCTCTTTTCTTCTGGCACTCCCATTAATTTTGATGTTGGTACACTTGAAGTTGTCCCAGAGGCTTCTTACACTATCTTCACATTATTTTTTTCTTCTTTTCCAGTTGAGTGCTTTCTGCTTCTTTTTATTTCATATCTTTGACTTGCTTCTTGTGGTCCTGTAGTCTTATGTTAGCCTCTGTATAATATTTTTTATTTCAGTCAGGGTATGTTTAATTTCTAGTTGATTCTTTTTCATCTCTTGGGTCTTGCTAAATTTATCCATCTTTTCTAGGAAATTCTTGAAAAACCTTATGACTGTGGTTATGAACTCTATATTCAGTCATTTGTTTTCCTCCATTTCTTTCATTTGTGATCTGTTTCTTTGTCTCCGCATTTTTGCTGCTTCCCTAAGTTGGTAGAGTGGCCTCGTAGCTCCAACTTCCCAGTTATCTGAGGTGGACTCTCTTGGTGCACCCTTTTGTGGACTGTGTGCACAGCCTTGTTGTAGTTAAGTCTTTATTGTTGTTAGTATAACTGGGGGAAATTGACCTCCAAGCCAATTGGTTGTGTGGATAAGCTGGGTCTATACCAGGAGAACTTCTCTACTGGAGTCAGCCTTATGATAAGACTTTCAAAAGCTTCTGTGATAGGCTTGGATGGGGTGGAATCTCAGGGCTGAGCAGACAGCCTTAGCTTCCCATCATCCCTGCCCTATGAGGCCCCTGGGTCTCAGTGTCCCTTGGTAATCGCTGCAACCCTCTCTGTGCACGCTCATGCTAGCGCACCTCCAGACCTCTGCCTTTCCGGTTCCCCTGAGTTTCCATGCGGTCTGGGGAGCCATATGAGTCTGGGTCCCCAGAGGCTCGCCCAAAACTGGGATTCAGTGCAATTGAAAGTGGATTTTAGCACAGTTGGGAGGTTCTGTCTCTCTCCCGCTAGAGAAAACCAGTGGCATAATCAGCAGTCAGCCCTCTGTGTGCACACTTGCACACCTCCAGACCTCTGCCTTTTCACAGCTCCCCTAAGTTTCTGTACACTCCTCCCTTTTCACAACAGTCCAGACTCCCCTCCCCGCCCCTGTATGAGTCTCGCCTGGAACTGGGGTTCAGTGCAGTCGGGAGTTTCAGCTTCCCTCCTTCTAGAGGAAGCCAGCCAAGCACTCCGCCGCCACCGGTCCTCTCCACGTGCGTGTCTCCGTACCTCAGCTTTTTGCAGCTCCTCTGAGTCTCTGTGAGCCCTTCTAGTTGTAGAATTTCCACTCAGCCAGCTTTCCTGTGGTTCTGGATGATGTCCGTTCTGTCTTTTAGCTGTAGTTTTTTCCTTTTCTTTTTTTAAAAAATATATTTTGTTGATTTTTTTAGAGAGGAAGGAAGAGGGATAAAGAGTTAGAAACATCGATGGGAGAGAAACATCCATCAGCTGCCTCTTGCACATCTCCTACTGGGGATGTGCCCGCAACCAAGGTACATGCCCTTGACCAGAATCGAACCTGGGGCCCTTCAGTCCACAGGCTGACGCTCTATCCACTGAGCCAAACCAGTTAGGGCTAGCTGTAGTTTTGAAATTGTGTGAGGCAGCAGTTTAGGTATTCACTTATGCCGCCATCTTGGTTTCTCCCACATTATGCAATTTAAAAAATATATTTTTAATTAGTTTAGAAACATCAATGATGAAAGAGAATCATTAATCAGCTGACTCCTTCATGCCCCCCATTGGGGTTTGAGCCCACAACCCCAGGCCTATGTCTTGGCCAGGAATCAACCACTGAGCCACACTGGCTGGGTGCATAATGCATTTTTCAAAATCCATAGAGCTGTGCAACACCAATGGTGAACCTTAATATAAACTATGGATTTTAGTTAATAATAATGCATCAACATTTGTCCTTAATTTGTAACAAAGGTATCATAAGATATTAATAATAGGAAAAACCTGTGTGTATTGGGAAGAGGGAGTATGAGGTGCTCTGTCATTTCCTTTTTTTTAAAAAAAAATATTTTTATTGATTTCAGAGAGGAAAGGAGAGGGAGAGAGAGATAGAAACACCAATGATGAGAGAGAATCATTGATTGACTGCCTTCCTCACGTCCCACACTGGAGATCAAGTCCGCAACCCAGCATGTGCCCTTGACCGGAATGGAACCTGGGACCCTTCAGTTTGCAGGCCAATGCTCTATCTGCTGAGCCAAATCAACCCAAGCAACTCTGTCATTTCTGCATAATTTTTTTATAAACCTAAAACTGCTATAAAAAATAAAGTCTAGTAAAAATGAACAAAACCCCACACTCATAGTGTTTGCATGTGAAATGGAATTTAGTCCCAGGCTCAGATAATTAAAAACAGGGTTTTCATCGATGCCAAGTACTAAAAGGAACTATGAATACCACATAGGACTTGAGACTCATTGTGGACTGCCCAGCTACTAGTGGTACTGTCCCACTTAGGATCTAGACCTTACCTTCTGTCCCTTTACCATGAAGAACATCTTTCAGAACTCACAGCTACCTGCTTGCTGATCTTGGGTGACAGTGATGTGGTTGCTTGATTGAAAACTCTCCCCAGCCTCAGGAGCCTCAAGGTGCCAGTGTGGACACAGCTCTCCCTTCAGTTTCCAGAATTCCTACATCAAATCTAGACCCCAGCCACTTACTCATTGTGTGAACTTGAGTAGTCAGATCACTTCACTGGGGTTCAGTTTCCCTGCTGGTGGAATCCTTGCCTCATTGAGTATATTTATTCATTCAGGAAATAATCTATTAACACTTACTGTTTGTATTGGGGTTACAACAATGAACAAAAGAGAGAAACATCCCTGCCTTATTGAAACTCATGGTCTCATAAAGAGGATAGACAAAAGTCAAATAAATATGTAAGACAATGTCAAGAATGAAGAAAAAGGGACAACCAGTTTGGGTCCCCTCCCTGCTGCAGAGAGCTTTTCTGTAATAAAAATTTTGCTTAAACAAAAAAGACAAGGTCACAGACAGACAGTAGGGCAAGAGCTGCATAGTGAGTGTAGTCATGGAAGGCTTCCCAGAGGAGATGCCATTTGAAAGGAAATCTGAATGAGTGAAGGAGGAAGCCATTCCAGGCAGAAAGAACAGCAAATAACAAAACCTTGAGGTACGAACATGCTTGGTATATCTGAGAAACAGCAAGGAAGCTAGTGTGGCTGGCAGGGAGTGTGTGAGAGGAGGTTAGGACAGAGCAACTGCATAAGGAATCAGGGTTTTATTCTAAGCATAGCAGGAGGAAACTTGAAGTTATTGAATCCCCCCCATGTTGTGTGTTCTTGCATGTGAGAAAGCAGTCAGGCACTCTACAGCCATCCTTCTGTCCATGACCCTGGTCTGGGTCCTTTAAGTGTAAAGTGTCCTTCCTCGCTGTGGTATGAAAAAGGGCTAGTGGTGGAAGCAGCAGTCAGGCTGTAGTTCCCATAAAGTGCCACCAGGTGACGACTCTAGGTTGTGTTTCTAACTCATGGATTATTGATTCCAGATTGTTGGTTTCCAAACATCATCGGGAGGGCTTGTTAAAATCCCAATGGATGGACCCCACCTTCAGAATGTGTGATCTGTAGTTCTGGGGTGGGGCCCAAGAATCTGCATTATCAACAAGTTCCAGGTGATGTTGATGCTGCTGGTGCAGGGACTTCACTGTAAAAGACCCCATGGTAGAAACATAGTTGGGGTTACAAAGGTGTCTGACCAAAACACTCCATAGCTTCCCATCATATTTAGAATTACATCCAGGTGTCTTGCAGACCCCTTCCCCCCATTCCCACCACGATTCAGGTCCTGCTTTCTTCCTTCAGCTCAGCTCCTGCCAGTTGCCAAACTATGGCCGCAGTGTTCCTTGAAGCCTCATCTTGCATCAGGACCTTTGCAAATGTGGGGTGCCTTTCCCCCAACTTTTCCATTGGCTGGCATTCTCTCATTCCTCACGTGTCAGCTTGAATGTCACATTTTTAGGGAGTCTTCTTCGGCCCCTCTCTAAGACTGGCAGCCCTGCTCATGTTCAACCTGTTCTTTTCCTTATTAGAGCTTGTGGTGATTTTTGGTTATTTAGCCTCTATCTTAGTTAACCAATCATCTGTCGCTTGTTTAGACTTTAACCTCTTGAAGGCAGTGACTATGTCTGTCTTTTTTTGTGCTTTATCCCAAAAGCCCAGGACAGTGTTTGGCAGCAGGTAGGCCCCCAGAAAATAATGGTTGGATAAATGACAAAAAAAAAAAAAAAAGATCAAAGGGTTAAGCAAACAAAAAAACCTCATGGACACAGACAACAATATGGTAATTACCAAAGGGAAAAGGGGATAGGGGAAGTAGAAGAGGGTATAGGGGGGCCCACCATCTCTGTGATTAAGCATTGACCTATGAATCAGGAGATCATAGTTCAATTCTCAGTCAGTGCACATTCCTGGATTTCGGGCTCCATCCTCAGTAGGGGGCATGCAGGAAGCAGCCAATCAATGATTCTCTCTCATCATTGATGTTTTTCTCTCTCCCTCTCCATCTCTGAAATCAATAAAAATATATATTTTTAAAAGGTGGTTAAGGGGGAATACATAAAGATGGAAGGAGACTTGACTTGGGATGGTGAACACAATACAGTACACAGATGATGGATTATGGAATTGTACACCTGAAACCTATATAATTGTATTAACTAACTAACAGCCCTGTGCACAAATCCGTGCACCAGTAGGTCGCTGCTGCCCTCCTGTAGCTCCCCCCGCTTTCCCCTCAAAGCTTGCTACCCTGCCCCCTCTTGTAGCTCTCCACTGGCCCTCTTGCAGATCTATGATCACCTGGTTCTGGTTTTTATGTTGTTGGTCGTTACACCTCAGGGCATAACAGATATTAGCATATTCCTCTCTTATTATATAGGATGTCAGTAGGTGAGCAGGGACTCCGTGGGAAAGAGACTTATGGATTGTGTGATGTGAGGCATCACCTCATCCTAGTCCCAGGCCTGAGCTCAGAGTGCTCTGGAAGGAAATAAAGATGAATAAGACCATACTTGCAAATAGTTTTACATTCTTCTGAATATTCCTAGCTTCTTGCCCACCTCATTTGGTGAGCCTAGAGATTGCTGCTCAGAGTTCTGGGTTGTTGGGCAGAGATGATACCCAGATAACAAGCCAAGAGGCATTCAGCACTTTAAAGTTCTTCCACATCCATTATTAAATGCATTCTCATGTTTAAAAAAAATCCAAAACTTGGAAATAAAACAAAAGGAGAACTGTATGTTCTTTGAATAGCACTGTCCAACAGGCCCACTCCAGGGTTAGTTAACTAACACTCTAGGGCAGTAGTTGGCAAACTGTGGCTTGCTAGCCACATGTGGCTCTTTGGCCCCTTGAGTGTGGCTCTTCCACAAAATACCACCGCCGGGGCGAGTCTATTTTGAAGAAGTGGCGTTAGAAGAAGTTTAAGTTTAAAAAAAATTTGGCTCTCAAAAGAAATTTCAATCGTTGCACTGTTGCTATTTGGCTCTGTTGACTAATGAGTTTGCTGACCACTGCTCTAGGGGGACAGATATTTGTTTGACCTGTCATTTCCTTACCTATTAAGGCCCAAACTCAGGAAAGTTATGGGCTCACTTGTAGATTTAAGTTGCAAATCATTGTTCTCCAGTAGAAAAGATCACCCCAAAGGCTACATTTGTTTGGTCCTATAGGACATTAACCAGTTTCACTTTGCAATCCTGTTTCAGCATTTTGTCTTCCGTTAGCTATAAACCTTTCAGACTCTCTAACACTTTTTGAAGCAGCTTCACTGCTGACGAGGTAATACCAATGAATCACATATGATTTTGGCATGTGCTCACTTTGGAATTGGTATGAGAGCCATGTTTCTAACTTTTAGAAAATTAGCTTTTGGGACCAGCACCATCTTTGTGAGAGAGGCTGATGGTGTTGTTGTCCACATGGGTCTAGTGAAGCTCAGAGAGGTACAGTAAATGTCTCCACAGGCAAAAGCTGGGACTTAACCCTTGGTTGGCCTGACCACAGAGTCCCCAGCCACATCTAGGTGCTCTGTGCTATTCTGGGAACTTTATAAACTCATCCACTTTAATTCTCACACCTCAACAAATCCAATAAAGTATTACTCTTTCAATTTTAGAGATGAAGAATCTTAGGGGAAGAGCTGGAAATAAAGTTACCCAATGTCAGTAAATTCTTCAAAGCTGATGTTAAGCATTTTGGAGACAAATAGACCTGAGTTTCAACTCTGTTTCTCACTCTCTCTAGCTATGTGACTTCATTTTCAGATAGGAATAAAAACCCATCCCATGTAGTAGCTGTTGGTAATGTTTACAAACAAATCTAGGCCTGCCCGGCCTCGTTCCCCAGTAGTGCTCAGTGCTGCCAGCCTGCCTCGAGTTTTGAAATCAAGAGTGGAAATGCAGTTGATCTTGTTTTGGAATCCGGAGGAAAAGTGAGGTTGATCTGGCATTGGCCACTGCCAGGCTGGCTGGGATCGGAAGGATTCTAGGAGAATAGGCAAATGCCTAGGAAAACCGGGGAGAGGTGTTGCTAAACAAAGAGTGCCCAAGGTGCTAGGGTGGGTGCAGGTATGGAGGGCTGGACAAGGACTCCAGTCTGTCAGCCAGGAACAACAATAAAGCTTGGGCTTGGGGGAGGCAGTCTGAAGCTTCCAAATCTGTAAAATGGAATAACAATGACTTTTCCCCTGTTTGGGATTATTGTGAGGCCCCTGCAGGACAGTGGGTTTATCTGGAAGTGTGCTGTTCTAGAGTGTTCTCTGGGACTTTACCGTTGTCTTAAAGTTAATGGACCCTTGATTATGGTCTTTGTGAAACCTGAGGATGTTACCAATCATGTAATAAGGAAGATGGTAAATAACATCTGCGATAGCTTAAGACTACTGGAGGTTGTCCTTTAGTTCTGGGCTCCTTGGGTCAGAAATAGCACAAATACACAGCCAAGGTTGATTTAGTGCTTTGCAATTTACAAAGCCCTTCTGCTTTATTGTATTGCATCCTTGTGCTGAGACAAATTCTGAGGCACAGAGAGGTTAAGTGACTTGCCTAAGGCTACCCAGCTAGCAAGTGGTAGAGCTGGATTTGGAGCACAAATAGTCTAGTTCCCCAGCTGGGTCACTCAGCAAGCTCACCTGAGGAGGAACCTGAGGCTCCTCTGACCACACCTGCCTGTCGACTGTTCTCCACATCTGTTCCCTGAAAATTGCTGGAGGTGAGGGGAGAGATTGGGGTGGGGTGCTGAGAGCTTGAGGAGGAGGCTTTAGGATCCAGAGCAGGAGAGTGAGGAAGGAGAGGATGGAGAAAGGTATCTAACTCCCTCCCTAGAGCAGCTGAGGGGAAACTTAAAAGCCCAAGGAGATGTTCTAGGGACCAGATGAGGAGGAATGGAAGAGGCTGGGAGGTGGAAGGAACAGCTGTCAGGGGAGGAAGCAGAACTGGAAGTCCCAGGGAACAAGGATAGGGGTGGTATGGGGGCAGGCCAATCTCTTACAGGTGGCAGGACCCTGAATGGAGTAAAGATCTTTTTTCTCAACAGAGGCCTCCTGTGCTAAGTGATCCTGAGGCCACTGAGGCAAGCCCAAGGCCTCTGTCCTTGGTGACTCACACATTTGAGCCCAGCTGAATGACCAGATGCTCAGTGTCTGGAGCATTTATTCATTCATTCATTCAATAAATATCTTTTGAGGGCTCACCATGTGCCAGGCTGAGCTCCTAGCAGGAAACAATGTCCCTCTTCAAGGAGCTGCCAATCTCATGGGGAGATGTACATAACACAGCAAACAAATGAGTGTAAAATCTCACATGAGACCGTAAAGCCAGTGAGAGGATGGTGAGTGGTTGGAGCAGAGCTGTTTTCTGAGGGCGGTCAAGGAGGACCTTTCTGAAGAGGTGACATTTGCGCAAAGATCTGAAGGATGTTAGGGCACAGCTGTGTGAGTCTGGAGAAGAATGTTCCAGGCTGAGGAAATAGCCAGTGCAAAGGCCCTGTAGCAGGATCCTGCCAGGCAGGGGGGAGGGTGGAAGGCCAAGAGGCCAGTGTGGATGGGCACAGGTGAGTCAAGTAAGTGATGGGAGATGGAGGGCAGACAGGAGAACACGGGCTGGGGCAGGGAACCCCAGCCTCAGGGAGGCTTGTGCAGCTTCTGGTCCTCCAGGATGGCCACTTGGCCAACAATTGGGGCCACTAAATATGAATGAAAATACAAATGTCTTGCATGCTTACTGCTAGCCTGGCATTATCCTAAGTGCTTGATATTTGCTGTTCTTTGAATCCTCACTATAACTTTTAAGGTAGGTAGTTTTTTTTTTTTTAATGTACTTGTCCATTGATATCTAAACAGATAATCTCTTTCCCCCTTTTTCTTTCTTAATGACTCAAAATTTAATAACATAAATTAACCATTTAAAGTTGACAATTCACCAAGTAGGATTTGTCCCAGGAATGCAAGGATGGTACAATATCCGGATATCAATAAATGTGATACATCACATAAACAAATTGAGAGATAAAAATCACATAGTCATATCAATTGATGCAGAAAAAGCTTTTGACAAAATCCAACACTCTTTCTTTTCTTTATTTTTTTTAATATATTTTATTGATTTTTCACAGAGAGGAAGGGAGAGGGACAGAAAGTTACAAACATCAATGAGAGAGAGACATGGACCAGCCGCCTCCTGCACACCCCACACTGGAGATGTGCCCGTAAGCAAGGTACATGCCCCCAACCAGAATTGAACCCGGGACCCTTCAGTTTGCAGGCCGACGCTCTATCCACTGAGCCAAACTGGTCTCGGCTCCAACACCCTTTCTTGATAAAAACTCTCAGCAAGGTGGGAATAGAAGGATCATACCTCAACATCATAAAAGCCATATATGATAAACCCACACAGCTAACATCATACTCAATGGCAAAAACTAAAACCATTTCCCCTAAGAACAGGAACAAGACAGGGATGCCCACTCTTGCCACTCCTGTTTGACATAGTACTGGAAGTATTAGCCATTGCAGTTAGACAAGAAGAAGAAATAAAAGGCATCCAAATTGGAAAAGAAGAAGTAAAGCTGTCCTTATTTGCAGATGACATGATACTGTACATAAAAAACCTGAAGGACTCCATCCAAAAAATAATAGACTTAATAAGTGAATTCGGCAATGTAGCAGGATATAAAATTAATGCCAAGAAATCTATGGCATTTCTATACACTAATAGTGAAATTACAGAAAGAAAGACTAAAAAAGCAATCCCATTTACCATTGCACCAAAAAAAATTAAGATACCTAGGAATAAACCTAACTAAGGAGGTAAAAGACCTATATGCAGAAAACTACAGGACACTGAAAAAGAGATAGAAGAAGACGTAAACAGATGAAAGAGCATACCATGCTCATGGATTGGGAGAATCAACATCATTAAAATGCCCATACTACCTAAAGCAATCTATAGATTCAATGCACTACCCATTAAAATACCAATGACATATTTCACAGACCTAGAAAGAACTCTTCAAAGATTCACCTGGAGCAAAAAAAAGATCCCAAATAGCTACAGCAATCCTGAGAAAGAAGAATAAAGTAGGTGGGATCTCAATACCAGATTTCAAGCTATATTACAAAGCAACTGTTCTCAAAACAGCTTGGCACTGGCACAAGAACAGACATATAGACCAATGGAATAGAATAGAGAATCCAGATAACCACCCAAACCACTATGCTCAATTAATATTTGACAAAGGAGGAATGAACAATGGAGTCAAGACAGCCTCTTCAATAAATGGTGTTGGGAAAATTGGACAGATACATGCAAAAAATGAAACTAGACCAGCAATTTACACCATATACAAAAATAAACTCCAAATGGATACAGGACTTAAGACGGGAAACCACAAAAATACTAGAGGAATCCACAGGCAGCACAATCTCAGACATATGCCGAAAGAACTTCTTCACTGATACTGCTCCAAGGGCAATGGAAACTAAAGAAAAAATAAACAAATGGGACTATATCAAAATAAAAAGCTTTTGCACAGCAAAAGAAACCATCAACAAAACAACAAGAAAGCCCACTGTATGGGAGAACATATTTACAAATGTTATCACTGATAAAGGTTTAATCTCCAACATCTACAGCCAACTTATACAATTTAATAAAAGGAAGATAAATGATCCAACTAAAAAAATGGGCAACAGACCTAAATAGAACCTTTTCAAAAGGAAGGCCAAGAGACACATGAAAACATGTTCAAAGTCTGTAATTATCAGAGAGATACAAATCAAAACGACAATGCAATACCATCTTACACCTATCAGAATGGCAATTATCAACAAATGACAAATGTTGGCGAGGATGTGGAGAAAAAGGAACCCTTGTGCACTGTTGGTGGGAATGCAGACTGGTGCAGCCACTGTGGAGAACAATATGGAGTTTCCTCAAAAAACTAAAAATGGAACTCCCATTTGACCCAGTAATCCCACTCCTAGGAATATATCCTAAGAAATTAGAAACACCAATCAGAAAGGATTTATGCACCCCTGTGTTCATAGCAGAACAATTTACAATAGCTACAATTTGGAAACAGCCTAGGTGCCCGTCAGCAGATGGATCAGAAAACTGTGGTACATCTACACAATGGAATTCTATGCTGCCATAAAAAAAGGAATTCTTACCATTTGTAGCAAGCTGGATGGAACTGGAGAGCCTTATGCTTAGTGAAATAAGCCAGTCAATGAAGGAGAAATACCACATGATCTCACTCATTTGTGGATAATAAAGAACATTATAAACTGATGAACAAAAGGATAGATACAAAGGCAGAAAAGCATCAAAAAGACTGTCAAATTATAGCAGGAAGGTTAAGGAGAGGTGGGGTAGATAAGAGATCAACCAAAGGACTTGTATGCATGCATATAAGCAAAACCAAAGAACACAAGACACAGTGGGGGTGGGGGTAGGGGTGGTTAGGTATGCCTGGAGGAGGGCAATGGGAAGATATGTATACATGTAACACATTAATTTAAAAAATAAAGTTGACAATTCAGTGGCATTTAATGCAATCGCAATGTTGTACAACCACCACCTCTGTCTAGTTTCAAAGCACTTTATTACCAAAAGAAAACCTTGTACCCATTAAAGGTAAGTAGTGTTTTCCCCTCATTTTACAGATGAACACGGGCCGCTAGAGGCACTTGTCCCAGGTCACACAGCCAGGAAGTGGAACAAGCTGGCTGCAGTTCCAGCATTCCCAGGTAAGAAGGGCATACCTGCACCCCTGCTGGGACTTCGTTTTATGGAAGGAGTGGGGAGCATTTGAGGCCAGAAAAGAGGGAACTTTCTGGAAGGTGGAATGGTAACCCCTGAATTCAAATCCCACCTGCCAACTGTGTGATCTTGAGCAAGACCCCTCTCCTTCCACCTTTCTTCTTTTCTGTGAAGTGGAGATAATATGAGCATCCACTTCATCGGGTGCTGGGGGAAGTGAGTTACCCATGAACAGTATGTGTGCAATAAACAGCAGCTTACGTTTGCTTTGCAGCATTCTGCTCCTGGAAATAAGTTTGGCAGGTGCCTAAATGCAACCTCAAGTGTTGGGACTTACGAACCATCTGGAAATAGGCACTCTCCATTACCAGAGAGAACACAGTCTGACTGGTAAGTGATGATAGATTCTCAAAGTTGTAAGCATGGTGCTAATTTTTAAAAACAATTGTATCAGGATGTTATTAACACAAAATCAAAGGTACTTAAGGTTATCCATCTTAAGTGTGTCTCTTACCAAGTGTTTTGACAAATGTACATACTGTGTAACCACCAGCCAATCAGGATACATATCATTTCCATCACTCCCAAACTCCTGTGTCCCTCACCCATCAACCCATCTCCTGGGCCCAGGCCATCATTAATTTGATGTCTGTCATTATCTTTGGTTTTGCCTCTCCTAAAATTTCATATAAGTGGAATCAGATGGCATGTACTGTTTTGTCCCTGGCTTTATGTCTCCGAGATTCATCCATGTTGTTGTAAATATCAGTAGTTTGCTTCTTTTTATTGCCTAGTAGTATTCCCCAAATAATTGCTTTAACACCTCCAGTGGGTAATTTTTTATGTGGTGCAGAGTCTGCCTTCAGTACGTGTCTGACTTTCCTTCCTGATCCTTGGGAGCAGCTCCATCCAAGCGAAGGAGAGCCCAGCTCTGAGAAGGTCCTGGGAGGGCGCAAGAAGCAAAACAAGCAAACCTCACTCTTGCCAGCATTGATTACTCTCTGAGTAAAACTCTGTCGTCATCTCTCCTCCATAAACTCAGTCTCAGAGCTAATGATGGCCAGGTGTGGGTGTGGTCTTTTGGGGATATAAGTCATGCCTGGGTTGCTACCCATTGTGTGATCCTCAGCCAGCCCCATTCCCTCTCCAGTCTTGTTTCCTCCTCCGTAAAATGGGAATGAATATATCTGCCTCACCGGGCAGTTGAGAAGGCCCAATGAGATAATTTTGTCCACTGTTTGGGGAGGAGAAGAGGCCTCCAGGAAGAGGCAAGGACTTCATGCCACAGTTATTTATGGAGCATCTAATATGTGTCAGGCACTTGTTTGGTTTTGGGGATGTGATGGCAAACAAGAATATCATGTTCTTGTTCTCAGAGCTTTAATGGTGGTAGGAGAACAGGAGACAGAGGAGAGCATCCCTGGCATGGGGTATGGCACCCAAAGGAGTGTAGAGGTGGGATGGAGAGGAGACAGTAGCCAGAGTTCAGTCTGCGGTGGCTGGCAGAGTAGGGATGGGGAAGCGGGAGAAGCCATCTCCTACCCTAAGCCATGGGAGAACATAGGGGAACCTCAGACGTCAAGTTCAGTTCGGTGCTCTTGCCCAGGCAAAACTGGAATTCCCCTCGAAGAGGAGCAAGGAAGAAGTCCTTGCTACCAGGCTATGGGGGACCACCTTCCTGTTCCTGTCACATAGCCCTCGCTTGTCTGAGAGCCCCATCCCCAGGCTGGAAACTTCCCCAGCAAAGTCGTCTCTCCCCAAGAGGCCAGGACCCTGGTAAAATGTCTGGGGTGCTCATGACAACATTTCCCATCTGGTCCCCAAATCAATTCCTGCTTTGGAATCTCACTCCATTGAGTCCCCAACGCCCAGTTCTCAGCCTCTAGGCTGGATTAGACCATGCCCTGGTCTAGGAATTAATAAAAGACGTGTGTGTGTGTCTGTGTGTCAGAGAGAGAGAGAGAGAGAGAGAGAGAGAGAGAGAGAGAGAGAGAGAGAGAATATATGTGAGAGATGAGTGTGTGAGAAGTGTGAGAATGAGTATGAGAGAGAATGAGTGTGAATATGTCTGTGTCGGTGAATGAGTGTGTGAGAATGAGTATGATTATGGTATGAGAGAATTATTGTGTGAGAGATTAAGAAAGTGTGTGTATGTGTGAAAGAGAATGAATGTGAATGTGTGTGTATGGGAGTGAGTGGAGCATGAATGATCACTTCTGTCGGGACCAGGCAGCTGGACTAATGGTCCATTTCCCCCTGGTCTGGAGTCCCCCTCCTGGCCCCCAGCTGCCCTGATGGGCCAGGTCAGCCCCCCTCCCCCCTAGGAGTCCCCAGCCGCTCCCCATTCGGCTTTCCTTGTATTGTGCATGGCCTGGTTCCTCGAGGAAATGGGGCGGCTGTTTGGGTGCGGGGGCGGCCGCCAGCAGCCCCACCCCCTTCCCCCCATTGTCACTTCTGGCTTTGGCCCTTAGCCCCTGCTGCTGACACTAAAAATAGCCCTGCTCACAGGGAGACAGCCACACCCCTGAGTGGGCCTCCAGGCTTGTTGGAAGTCAGGATTGCCAGCACAGAGCTGTCCCAGGGGTGAGGGCCCTCACAAGAGACCCAGGTCAGAGCACATTGGGGTCTTCCTCCCCTCTCCAAGCCTCAGTTTCCTCATCTGTAAAACGGGGATAAGGATACCTCCTGTTGAGGCTGCTCTAGAGTGAACAGGAGTGTGGCTGGGTCCCTAGTGCACTGTTCTTGTCCTGCCCAGAGGGTGGTGCTGCCTGAGTATCTGGAGAACCCCAGCAGAGAAGGCACAGACATGGCTTCACCCTCACCCCTACCTTTAGTGGCTGCCAGGGGCTTCCGATTTCTTCCACCTGGGCATCCAGAAGCGTCTGCAGGTTTATGGGTGAGCCTGGCAGCTGCCTTCTCTCTGCGCCTCTGAGACCAGTATGAGATCATGCTGTGAATTATGCGGCCGGCCTGGGACTTGAACCTGTGTTTCAAGCCTCTGAGGGTTGTGTTTTTTCCGCTTTAAGGGGCTGCCTCTCCGCTGATGATTCTAAGGACTTCCTGGCTGGGATAACCCTGCCTTTTAGTCCACAAACACATGATTCATCAAAAAGCAAAATGCTGGGTAGTGGGCATTGAGTTCTGAACTGGGGGCTAGGTACCTCTCCTGGAGCCTGTGTGTGTGGACAGCTGCCCTCAGATGCCACTGGTGGCCACTAGTCTGGGCCTGCAAAGGAAGAGTTACCACCATGTCTATTTGTCTGCCCGCCTTTCTCACCTTCTTTCTTTCTTTGTTCTTTGCTTTTTTTTTTTTAACAATGAAATATTTCAAACATGGGTTCCTTTATACATGTTCAGGGTCTCAAACTCTTAGAATTACTCTTCTCACAGCTTCTGTGATTGTCTGTGTTCCCCACTACTCCTGGATCCCGAGGCAGAGCCTGAGACTTTATTATTATTTCATGTGTCTCCCAAACAAATAAATACTCACGGTGGGAGTGTTCTCCCACACAAATGTTAATAATGTGCAGATTTGTCTCCACCCACATGGATTTTGGGATTTGTGGGGACCCCTTGTCGCCTAGTTTTGTCGTAAATCTTGTCCATTTTGGTTTGCAACCTAATTGGTTTGTCTGTTTGGATGTGGGGATTTGGGAAGATTAAAACCTGTTTCCCCTCAGGCACAGCCACCTTCCAGAATCTCAACTCTTCTTGAGTATATATGTATGTGGAAGAAAGGCAGAGCTGCAGGTCTGAGGGAGCTCAGACCTGCGGATGACCACTATTATGTTTAGGGCTCCCTACATCAGGCGAACTTAGGCACACACCCGGTTCTTACACAGACACTGGTGCATCCTGCTCTTCTGACTGTTCTTAGCATTGTGTTTTGAGATTGTTCCAAGTCAGTATACAGAGAACTTCCCCATTTAAAAATAAAAATGGCTGCATCTGAAGAGGGGATTTGCAGCTTTTTGTATCAGACACCCCTTTGACATCTGTTGACAAGTTGGACCCCCTTCTCGTATTCCTTTTTATTTTAAGCACATAAAGTAAAGTGCGTGATTATATTTTAGGAAACCCACTATATTGAAATGCAATTACTGCAATATAACAAGGGTTTGTGATGCAGTAAAAGAAGAGTTCCTTTAATAGCACATTAAATAAATGGTGTGGATGCAGGGCCCAGGTCTTGAGGTGCTCCTCAACGATTTGTGGAGGTGTTCTGCAACCACTGTGCTATATACAAAAGTGCCTTCAACTTCTATTGTGACAAGGCCACTGCTAACCCTGCTGTGGCTTATGATCCACATGCATACTTGAAGGAAATACTGAATTTCAGTTAGAGGCTGGTGAATATGAATTTGTTATTTGTTCTATCCAAGTTCACAGAGTCCCTGAGTTTGGGACCCCAGGTCAAACCCTGCTAAAACGTGTAGCTGTCCCTGTCTCTTCTTTTATTCAACTGGTCTCTTGTTGAAAAGCCACCCTGTTGTAGCATTTCTCCAAATCTTGTCTTTGCACAGATGGGGAAACTGAGGTCCAGGCTGGTGAATGGGCTGGAGTAGCAGAGCCCAGAGCCCTGACTTCTGTCCCAGGTGCTTGCCCAGCTCTCCCCACCACCCCCCTCCACCCCCAAGCTGGAGGCAGGGAGCCAACCTGCCTGCCAGGAGCAGGTTGGCAGCTGGTGTCCTGTCCTGAGAGTGACCCGGCCCCGCCTGCGCCCTGCACCCCACCCTGGCCGGCACAGCTGTGGATGTGACAGGAGGCTTGGCTCCCGTTCACCCAGGCACATTCCTGGCCCAGCCACAGTATTTTATTTTCATTTTTTTTAGTGACTCTTTCTCCCACACCTCCCACCTTTACCCCCCTTTTCCTTAAAAATGCTCTGTCTCTCCCCAGAGGGTCCCTCTGGGCGGTGGCTCCTGGAGGGAAATGTGGCCTGGATTTCCTGGAACACGTGGAACTGGAGTCCCAGGGCTGCAAGGAGGGAGCTGCTGGCAGCAGAGTGACACCCTGCCCCCCAACATAACTGCATTCTCTGGAGCTAGTGGGTGAGCTGGAGCCTCCATATTCCCATTACATTGGGCCTCTGAGCAGAGGCACCTCTTGCTGTAGTGATGGGGGAGTGAGATGTTCCCCCCAGGGAATCAGGGCTCTGTGACCTTTGGAGCTCTGTGACCTTGGATAAGCCACATGTTCTCACTGAGCTCTGGTTTCCTCTAGCCTTACAGGGGCCTGTGATCAGGACCTGCCCAGGCTGGTGGCCGGCCAGTCAGTGAGGAGCTGGCTGTGCTTAGGCCTTTCCTGAACCCAAAAGACTGGCATCAGCAAATGGGGGTGTTTGAGGGGAGTTGAGGATGCAAGTTTGGAATGTAGTTGGGGCTGGAGTGAGACTGGAGACCTTTCATCCTTCCTTCATTCATGTGACAAATACCTGTTGAGCACTCACCGTTGTGCAAGCACTGGGGCTCAGCTGTGAACAAGAAACCAAGTCCATGCTGCCTTCTTGGGCTCACAGACAAACAGCAGACAAATAAATGCCCCCTATGTGGTCAGGCAGAGATGAGTCCTGTGGGGAAATATAAAGCAGGGTGCAAGGTCTCAGAGGGCTTCCTCTAGGGTTATGTGAACAGAGGCATGAATGAAGCAGAGGGAGCAGCGTGTGCTGAAGGCTCTGAGGTAGGAGTGAGTGAGAGAAGGAAAGGCTATGTGGAGTGGGAGAGAGGCTGAGCCAAGACAAGGACTTCCCTTGACTCATGGGAAGCCACTGAGGGCTCTGAGCGTGTAGTGATATGGTCTGTGAAGTGAGCTACCAGGGGTCCTGCAGGAGATGGGGATTTGGAACACCAGCTTTGAGGTTGATCAGCTTGGAACCTGGCACAGCTCCTTGCTGGCTTTTGGACCATGGACAGGAGCCTTCCCTCTTCATCCCCCAGTTTCCTCCTCAGTAAAGTGGGGCTCATAGCACTGATTAGCTAAGAGGAAGAACCCTGAAGGGCACAGCTACAGCTCTCAATGGTGGGAACCTCTCTTTCTGGGAAACTCTGTGGAGTGCAGCCAGTCTCTTGGGAGAAAGGTGCTGATGACAGAGCCAAAGGCTGGTTTTGAACCCAGGTGTGGCTATGGCTTTGGACGAAGCTGTTCAGCTCTTTTGGACATGTGGGGTTATGTCCTCGGATGGGTATATCTCTCAGTTATCTGTAGTCCTCTTTCCTTTCTGGCTACAGAGCTGGATTTAGGGGGTGCCCCTGGGGCATGGAAAGGGGGACAAGAAACTATCCTAGGATGTGTCTGGGTGAAGGGAGAAGGAGTCCTCCTGAGTTTCTCTGTGGTCTCAGGATGTCCTGCCAATCGCTGACTCTTTCTCAGAGGAAGCTGGGTCCCATCTGGTGTGCTCACTCACCTCTCTCTCCCCTCTGCCTTGAGCCTCAGTTTCCTCATCTGGGAGGGTGGGCACAACAAGTCTCAGCCCTTGCAGTATGAGGAGGTTTGGGAAAGCAGTGGTTTGTCATGCATGAGGTGCTTAGACAGGACCCCTCTGCTGAGGTGGGAGCCCACCGGCCTGGGCACTGTGCTGAGCACCCTGACGCATTATCAGAAAGCCAAAGGAATGGTGTCACTCTGTTGGAACCTTCAGTGGCTTCCTTTTGCTCTCCAGATAAAGAACAAACTCCTGTCCCGGATGCACAGGCCTGGCTCTTCCCTGTTAGCACCAACTTTGCTCCAACATCCAGGCCTTTTCATTGCTCCCTGGGCCCTTTCCCCTTGGCCTAGTCAACTTCCACTCCCTGTTTAACTCAGTTTAGCTGCCTTTAGGAAGCCCATATCAGTCTGCAGCCTATGGGCCAATGTTGCCTGGCCATAACGGTACTGTCTGCCCTCCTGTAACACCTGTCACTGGTGTGATTTTATGCCCTGGGGCAATTGCCTGGTTATTGATTCTCTCCATGCTACAACTGTGTTCCACGAGGGCAGGGACATTGTATCAACAACATCCAGCACAGCGCCTACACATAGCAGATGCTCAATAAATGCACATAAACGGAAGGACGGAATCCTCTCGACAATCCTCTTGACACGCAGAGGAAGGAGGTGGTATTCCCTGTTTACAGATGTAGTGCAGAGAAGTTAAGTAACATGCCCCAGGCCAGACAGCCAGCATCAGATGGTGTCTGTCTTGTCTGGGGATGTTTCCCTGCCAGCAGGGCCCAGAAGGTAGGGAGATGGGGTTATGTGAAGAGGAAATAGGACCATTTGGACAGGGAGGGGGTAGTAGGGTGAGCCCCACCCATCCGTGTTTTCTCCTCGAGGATGGTGGTTTGTGGCTGTTTTCCTCAAGGGCGACTCAGGTGACCTTCAGGTTGGGGCCCTGCCGAGGTCCCAGGGGCTGGCTGGGTGGAGGGCCCGGTCTGGCTCAGGCTGCTTTTCTCGCCCCTTTGCCGCCTGCTGGCTTCAAGCACAGATTACAACTTCCCCTTCTCCGCTGTCTTACGCAGGCCACCTCCGGCTGGCCATTGTCTCATTGTTTGCTGAGGGAAGCTCCAGGAGGAAATTAACCTGCTGCTCACCCCAAGCTGCGAGTTTCACCCCCAGTCCCTACTGGGAATGACTGGGGGCCGGGCAGTAGGGGTGGGGGCAGGTAGCAGACAATACACACAACAGGCAGTTTTGAAAGGAGTGAGCTCCCAGGCGGGGAAAAATGCAAGCAGAGGCTACATTCTCTGGCAAACATTTCTCAGGTCCTCTCATGAGCCAGGCTGTGTGTCAGGGAGCTGAAGATATAGATGTGAGACAAAGATCTGAAGGACCCTGTAGCTGAGGGGATGTGCTGTGCAGGGGCCTCAAAGTCAAATGCCTCTGGAGGCCAGGCAGGTAACAGAAATCTGAAGGCATGTGAACAATAGGGAGTGGTGGGGCCTAGGACAAAATGAAAACTGCATGAGCCCCCTAAAGGCCTTTAGATTTCAATTTCATTTTAACAAGGTACTAATGGAACCAAGTAAATCCACACAGACTGATGCAGCCTCTAGACTTCTAGTCTAGGCCTTCAGAAGGAAATTCTTATTTGGGGTGAAATTGGATCTTTGCTTGTTATTGGTATCCCACTCCTCATCCCTCAACCCGCTGCTAACTAGCTGGAGCTACGGTGGGTACTTCCAGCACACAGATAGCATCTCATTTCAAGTGCCTGTCAATCTTTTGGCTTCTCTTTCAGGGAACTTGGGAACTCTCTCAACCTGGATCCACCCTGGGAAAACCTTAATCCCTGGAGGATGGGAGTTGGTGGATAAGTTTCTCAGCCTTTTATCCATTGGCTGGTAGCTCAGGAGTCTGAATGAGATAGGGCACTAAGCCCTGGCCAGGTAGTTCAGTGGGTTAGCACATCCTCCTGATAGGCCAAGATTGTGGTTTCTATCCCTGGTCTGGGCACAGATAAG
>PVJN01033546.1:0-23369 GCA_004026805.1 Lasiurus borealis | reverse complement strand
AAAAAAAAAAGGAAGATAAATGATCCAATAAAAAAATGGGCAATGGACCTAAATAGAACCTTTTTGAAAGATGACAGAAGGAAGGCCAAGAGACACATGAAAATCTGCTCAAAGTTATTAATTATTCAAGAGATGCAAATCAAAATGACAATTCGATACCATCTCACACCTGGCAGAATGGCAATCATCAACAAATCAACAAACGACAAGTGTTGGCGAGGATTCGGAGAAAAAGGAACCCTCCTGCACTGCTGGTGGGAATGCAGACTGGTGCAGCCACTGTGGAGAACAGTATGGAGTTTCCTCAAAAAACTAAAAATGGAACTCCCATTTGACCCAGCAATCCCACTCTTAGGAATATATCCTAAGAAACTAGAAACACCAATCAGAAAGGATTTATGCACCCCTATGTTCATAGCAGCACAATTTACAATAGCTACAATTTAGAAACAGCCTAGGTGCCTGTCAGCAGATGAGTGGATCAGAAAACTATGGTATATCTACACAATGGAATGCTATGCTGTCATAAAAGAGAAGGAATTCTTACCATTTGTAGTAACCTGGATGGAACTGGAGAGCATCATGCTAAGTGAAATAAGCCAGTCAATGAAGGAGAAACACCACATGATCTCACTCATCGGTGGATAATAAAAAACATTATAAACTGATGAACAAAAAAATAGATTCAAAGGCAGTAAAGCATCAAACAGACTGTCAAATTACAGCAGGAAGGTTAGGGAAAGATGGGGTAGATAAGAGATCAAACAAAGGACTTGTATGCATGCATATAAGCATAAACAATAAACACAAGACACTGAGGGGTTAGGGTATGCCGGGGAGGTCCAGGGGCGGCAATGGGAAGATAAGTATATATGTAACACATTAATAAAAAATGTAAAAAAAAAGGTGGACATTTTATTTATTTATTATTTAAAATATATTTTTATTTACTTCTATTGTTCTCATAGAGATAGGAATATTAATGATGAGAGAGAATCATTGATCAGCTGCTTCCTGCAAGCCCCTACTGGGGATCAAGCCCGCAACCTAGGCATATTCTCTGACTAGAAATCGAACTGTGATCTCCTGGTTCATAGGTTGATGTTCAACCACTGAGCAACACCTGCCAGGCTGAGCATTTTAAAAATGACATTAAAAGATTAGTTGTCAACTCAGGCACTCTTGGGCCAAGAGGACATGCAAGGCTGAAAGAGAAGAAAGGATGAACATAGTATTTGCGATTTTCAAAAGGGAGAAAAATTAGTATATGTTCAAAATGGTTTGGAAAACTACGTTTCTGAAACAGTGAAAAATCATAACATGCAGAAACAATACCAACAATATCTTTGACCAGAACTCACATTAAAAAAAATTAATATTACAGAATAACTAAGGTCTTTAAAGTAACATAATAAAGATATTTAAATTGCTAAACAAAGTAACTAACAGTCATTTTTTAAATCAAAGTGTTTAGAATCAAAACCAGGAAGAAATGATATAAGAAGTTAGAGGAGAAAAACAATACAAAACAAAAATAGTGATCCTAAAAACAGATGTAATAGTTATGTTAAAAAAAAAAAAACTAAAAAAATTAAGCTGATAGGAAGTACTGAGAAAATGACCAGCACAGAAGGACAGAAAGTAGATACATGGCTGATAACTAAAAAGCTCCAATATACAAGAGCTGACCCAGAAAAAGATGGTGGACAGAGGAGGAGAATCATATTCAAAGAGCTAACAACGTAGACTTTTCTGGAGTTGAACAAAAGTACTCTTCACATGGCATAAATAAAGATAAATCTCATGCCAAGTTAAAAATGGAAAGTCTTAAACATTATCCAAGAGAAAAGGCATCATTATCTAAGAAGAAATAATAATTAGATTAACATTAGACTTCTCAAGAACAAAGGAAAGAAGTAGTGTATTTAAAGTGCTTTGGGAGAAAGACAACCTTTCTAGAATTTTATATCCCACTAAATTATCATGCAAGAATGAGGACCACATAAACACATTTCATATATACAAAGAGCAAAAAAGTTTACTAATTACAATCCCTCACATAAGAAATATTCAAATGATATATTTCATTAAAAAAAAGCAAACTCTAAAAGAAAGCTTAGTATAAAATAAGGTGAGTACAAAGTTTAATAAAATGTTAGTAAATGTGCTTAAGTATTGACTAATTAAAAATAGTTGTTTTTTTTAATTTACTGATTTGAGAGAGACAGGGCAAAGAGAAAAGGAGAGACAGAGGGCGAGGGAAGGAAGGAGGGAAGGAAAGAGGGAGGAAGAAAGAAGGGGGAGAGAGAGAGAGATTTGCTGTTCTACCCTTTCATGCATGCATTGGTTCTTGAATGTGCAACCTTGGTGTATGGGGATGATATTCTAACTGAGTTACCTGGCCAGGGAAAATAGATTTTTTTAAATGTCAACATCTATATATATATATAAAAGGCTAATATGCAAAGTGTTCCCTCAGGAGATCAAGACCCTGGCTGACAGCCGGAAGGAAGGCCCCAGCCGGCAGCCAAAAGGCCCTGATCAGCCTACCTGTGCATGAATTTCATGCAATGGACCTCTAGTAATAAGAAATTATTACAAAAAATTTCATGCCACTATATTTGAAAGTTAGATGAAATGGACAAATTCTTAGAAAAAATACACAAAATAAAACCTAATCTGTATAGCTCCATAGAAAAAACTATAATCTATGGATTAAAACTTCCCACTTAGAAAACACCAAGCCCAAAAGCATTCACTGGTAAATTTGATTAAAAATTTACAAAAGAAATAACTTTAATCTTCAAAATATTATCCTAGAGCAGTGGTCGGCAAACTGCTGACTAATGAGTTTGCCGACCACTGGAATAACAACAGCCTGTAATTATTAGAATCAAAGAGTCTAGGTCAGTAGTCGGCAAACTCTTTAGTCAACAGAGAGACAGTTTGTTGACCACTGTCCTAGAGAATAGAATAAGGAAATACTTCTAAATTAGTTTTATGAGTATAGCACAATCTTAACACCAAAACCTGATAAAAATATAAGAAACACAGAAAGTTACAGACCTATCTTATCTCTGAATACAGATTTAGAAATACTAAATATTTGTAAACCAAACCTAGAAATATATAAAATGATAATATGTCTAAATCAAACTATATTTATGCAAAAATAACCACTATGTCATACATAATGATATCATCTCAAAATATATGTAAGGGCCTAAATTTTACGTTATTTATGATAAAAACTCTTAGCAAACTAGAAATATAAACATCCCTAATATTATATACAAAACATATAGCAACCTCTTTAAATAATTTCAAAAAATTTCAGATCAGACATTTAATTAGGTTTTAATTTTACATTATCATAGTTCATTTAGTTCAATCTCCCCAATCCTATATAATAAAAGCCTAATATGCTAAGTGTCCAGTCATCCGGTTTCAACCAATCAAAGCATTACATGTTAATGATATGCTAAGGCTGCTCAACTGCTCACTATGATGTGCACTGACCATCAGGGGGCAGATGCTCTGATTGGTAGGTTAGCTTGCTGCTGGGGTCCAGCCAATCGGGAAGAGCAAGATGTGATCGGTGCGTCCCTCATGCATCAGTAGGGTCCCTCAACCTGGCCTGCACTCTCTTACAATCCAAGACCCCTTGGGGGATGTTGAAGAGCCTGTTTCGGCCTGATCCCACAGGGTCAAGGGACCCCACTAGTGCACAAATTTATGCACCAGTCCTCTAAATTTATAAAAAAATCAAAGCATCATTGTGGTTAAATAACTTTTTTGAAGTCAGTATAGTCTTTTGAATTTAGATCTACAAGCACCCTGGAATTCACTTTTGAATCATTTGTAATATGGAGTCATTTCATTTTTCCCATATGGATATTCAACTACCCCTCCTCCACTTGTATTAAAGGCTTTCCTCTTCCTTTCTCTTCCCTAGTGATGAAAATCTTAGGTCTAGCGTAACACAGGTATGTTTCTGGGACCCTTATTGCATTCTCTGGGCCTGTGTGTCTGTCTTCTATCAGTTCCACACTCTCACAATTTTTGTAGCTTTTAAAAAGACATTAGATGAAGGAAATTTTTCCATTTAGTTATTTGCCTTTTCCTGGCCCTCTCTATTTCCATATACATTTTAGAATGTGTTCATCAACTTTCTCATAAAATCTCTCTGAATTGCTATTATTTAACTACTTTGGCTGTTTAATATACATTTGGAAGCAATCCTACAAATTATTTTTGGATATATGCAAATAACATAAGAATGGTGAACATCAAACTGAAGTCAGTGGTCATCTCTGGGGAGGAAAGTAGGAAGGAGAATGTTATCAGAGAGGCATAACTTTGTTTCTAATGTTTTCATTCTTTAAAAAAATCTGTGGTAAAATTCTACTATAGTGAATAGAAGTAGAATTTTGTATGGAGGGCTCACAGTCCTATTTATAAGAAAATCAAGTCAAGGAATATATGCATGTTCAGAATATTTCATCACTTTAAAAATGAATAAAGTGCTCATTTCAGCAATGCTGCACTAAAATTGGAATGATACAGAGAAGATTAGCATGACCTCTGAGCAAGGATGACATGCAAATTCGCAAAGCATTCCATATTTACAAATAAATAAATAAATAAAAATAGTCCTGGCTGGTGCTCAGTTGTTTGGAGCATTAATTATCCTGTTTACCAGAAGACTGCAGGTTCAATCTGGGAGGCAATTGATCGATTCTTCTCTCTCATATCGATGTTTCTCTCTTGTCCTTCCTTTCTCTCTAAAAATCAATAAAAACATCATTGGATGAGGATTTATAAAATGAATTAAAATAAATAAAAAATAGCCACTTAGTATGCAAACACCAATTAAATGGAGTTCAAACTCTGCCAAATGGACTCTAAGAAGGCCATCTATTTATAATTCAGTATCTTTGGTAGTGAATTATAGTCTGTAATTGTAATTTATAAATCTCACAGGGATACCCTTTAGAAAATAAATTTCTACCCTCTTATCGAAAGAAAAGATTTGATTCATTACTTAGTCAAATGATAGAAAGAATAATTAAGCTATCCACTATATAAATTACTGCTTACTTTAACCATTCTTCAAGATCACAAGATTATACAGTAAAAATGCCATCATAAATGTACCACTTGAAAACCTATGCAATAGTGCCATTGAAAAGCAATTCTCATTTCTCTATCTAAACACAGGCCGACCTTAAGTCCTAACATTTCAGATGAGCCCATGCCCCCCCCCCCTCTTATCCTTAGTGTAAAGGAGCAGTGCACAGCTCTAATTGAAACAGTGAAGACATTTGTTTCTCCTATAGCACACGGTGAGGTCAATTAAAGATACAGAACAACTATCCTTACCTGTGTTGACTAAGAATTTCGTAACGTAAATTATTTGGTAGCTAGGAAAAGAATATAAACCTTGCATTTTCCATTTGCATTGGCTCTAAGCAACACTTGTTTTTTCTTTGATAACTTTGAGAATCTCATTCCTAGTGTGACTGACCTTGAAATTAGAAGCCCTTTTCTCTTTGGCCAATATAAATAACTTAGTTGGAGGTACCATGATGGCCCTGATTTCTATACTTAACCTCAAATTGAGAAAACAATGTCCAATAGCCACATATTATCCATTAATCCCATACAGTTGTCCTATGAATGTAGGCACAGTCAGTTCTAGGTAAAATAAGTTTTTTACATTTGACTAGGGATGAAAGCATTAAACTAAAAGAAGCAAACTACAAGGGATGATTTTAAGCAATAGCCAGAAGACAAAAGATTTTAGGATAGAATAGCTTTTCTATTAGCCCCATCATCCCATTCATAATTGACTGTCTATTCATAAAAAACAGTGAAGAATTAGGAGATAGCATTTCCTAAAGGGCCTAACTGAATGCATCTGGCATTGTTGGTGGTAAAATTATACAAAAACGTGTCATACTTATGATAAGAATTCAGTATAAATATTAGAAAACAGCAGGCTAACTTCAAATACCTTGTAAATGAGATGTGAGGAAAGTGTGAAGACTTCCAGAAAACCTTCCTCACACTTAAAAGGGAAACAAGGGCACTTTTCTGCTTTGGACCTTATTGTATGGTATAGTCTAGCTTGCTGCTCCTGCTGCCACCTTTCAAGCCTGAGGGGAAAATGCTCAGGATTTTAGAGCCCTGGCATTCCTGATATTTTGTTCTTATTTAAGCCATTCTGAGTTTGGTCTTTCTTGGTTGAAGCAAAAAAGCACCTCTCTTGATATTTTGTAAGAATTACTTTCCATAGTCAAACCTGGAAAAAAAAACTGACCTACTCACCATTGCTTAATCAACATGTTCTTTCTTCCTATGGCAAGTCCTTTAGAACTTGGTTTGTTTCTGATCTTTATTCTGGTGATTTCCTTTTAAATGTGTGTATGTTTTTGTTTTTTTTTTGTTGTTGTTGTTTGATTTCAGAAAGGAAGGGAGAGAGAGAGAGAAACATCAATGATGAGACTCATTGGTCAGGTGCCTGCTGCACACTCCACACTGGGAACTGAACCTGCAACCTGGGCATGTGTCCTAACCAAGAATGGAACTGAAACCTCCTAGTTCATAGTTCAACCCTCAACCATTGAGCCACACTTGCCATTCTGATGATTTCCTTTTAAAACTATAACTTTTTCTCCTCAGTTTTATGAAGGTATAATTGAAAAATCAAAACTGTATCTATTTATGGTGTACAACATAATGGTTTGATATACATATGCATTATAAAATGATTACTAAAACTGAGACTTTTAATTTTATGATCTATCAACTATCAGAATCTGGTTTAGATGATTCTGCAGTATTAATGTATTCCTCTGATTTGAGAAATAAAAATACCAAAACCTCTTCTAGTCAGATGGATGATTTCTAAGAAATACTGCATATAATTTATCAAATTTTATAAATGTTGGCAAGATTTAAGGTTTAATGTACTGTCTATATATAGAAAATTATTGTGCATTTCCATAAGGTTAACATCCAAGATAATGTATTATGGGTACTGAATGTGTGTACATATAAAGGTCACATCACACATATCTTCTGTCTATACTATAAGAAAGCTTTAAAAAAAAAAGTGCTTTAAATAAGGAAGGAATGTGTGGTAGCACTTCTCTAAAAATGTAAATGTATCACAGAACTTCTGCTTTCACAAAATATAAGGGAATCATAAATGCAGGCCTCCAATGAGAAGCTCCAATACATACATGGGGCCGCAATCCATAGACTATGTATGGGTCAATGAAATGACCTAGCCTCCATCGTAAGGCCGGAGTTATATAACACCAATGTTAGCAAAGCAAGCTGAAGAAGGAAACCCCGGGCACCAAGGACCAGGGAACACAAAGACTGTGTTCTCCTGTGCTTGGAACAGTGTCTGCACAGGATACTGTGTAGTAGTTATTGTGATAGTAGCAGCAGTGGTGGTGGTGAAAATATAAATAATAGTTAACATGGATGAAATGTTTACTGTGTAATAGGCTCTGTTATAAATGCTTTGCATATAAGCACTACAATAATTCCCAAAACAAATTTCCCCATTATCTTGCTCATTGCATCTCTCCTAATTTGGCAGTCAACAAAGATTACAGAGCATATATTAAAGGTTTTATGATTGTCATCTTCACACTTCTTCCTCTACCTCTTTCCATTAGTTTTTTCTGGGATGAACCCTTTCCAATAAAAGAGAAATACTTAGGTGATAGAGGGGAAAAATGCACATGGAAATAGTGCAAAAAATGTGAGATCCATTAATTTTAGTGTAACACAATGAAGCTGATGAGTTTCTCACAGCTGGACTTATTTGGGAATAGAATGAGGAAATACTGCATAATCCTGCATTAAGCTTTTATCAGACAACATTTATGATAATGAAAGCAAAACTGGATCTAGGAGCTATTCCAAGTCATGGAGATTAGCACGTAATCACAGGTGCAAGTGATACAATTCTGGAGAAACAGGGAAAGACTTAAAGAATTAAAAAGTAAAAAAGATTTTTAAAAAAGAGAAAATGTTGACCTCCACATGCATTGATGAGTATCAGCAAAATTCTACATTCACCTATGTATAGCTTCATCAGTGTACCTCACTATCGATAATAATCCCATGTAATAAAAGGCTAATATGCAAATTGACCGAACATTGGAATTGGTTGCTATGATGCGCCCTGACCACCAGGGGACAGATGCTCAATGCAAGAGCTGCTCCCTGGTGGTCAGTGCACTCCCACAGGGGGAGCGCTGCTCAGCCAGAAGCCGGGCTCATGGCTGGTGAGCTCAGCAGCAGTAGTGGGGAACCTCTACCGCCTCCACAGCAGCACTAAGGATGTCTGACTTTCGGTTTAGGCCCATTCCCCTAAGCCATCAGTCAGACATCCCACAAGGGCTCCAGGACTGCGAGAGGGTGCAGGCAGGGCTGAGAGACCCATTGCCCCCACCCAGTCCACAAATGTTGTGCACCAGGCCTCTAGTAAAAGTATAATATGCTAATTAGAGCAGACAACCTTCCAGATGACCTTCCGGATGAAGCTGCGGTGGCAGGGGACGAGGCAGAGGAGGCAGAAGAAGCAAAGGTGGCAGAGGCCAGGCCCCTTGCATGAATTTCTGCATTGGGCCTCTAGTTATTTTATAATTATCTCCTGATAAATCTACATTGGAAGGAAAGAACTTGAAGTCAGGAACTGTTAATTTCATGTTACTGACTCCACAGCAGTGCATCTGTCTAGGCAACAACAGAATTTACTAGTTCAATATTAGGAGCTCTCTGGAGTAGTTCCAAGTCTCAATTTCATCATCTATGAAATGGGTTTATGGTACCTACTCCATTGGGTTGTGATGAATGGAAACTATAATATAGGCAACACATTTACTTCAATGACTTGGACACAGCACTCAACAAATGGCAATTATTATAAGATACTAATAAACAAATTAATGCACAGATATATGGTGCACTGAACTTTGATTGCCAGAAGACATAAATAAAGAAAATGGACAACCTTGGTCTTCAAAACTCTCAGTCCTCATATAATATAGCACTCGCTGTTGCTTTGGGGTGCTACAGGAAGAGCAAGGATGAACTCTTACACAGTTTCCCCAGGGGAATCTGTCCATGATTGACCTCAGAGATGACGCTATTATAAGACCCTTTCATAGTCACTGCTCTGCTGATGCCTACCAAATTCTTTGTGCTTTCTGTCTCATCTTTCACCATTTCTAGTTATATTTAGTTATAATTTAAATATTAACACTTCCTTTTCGCAAATTACTTAAAGCACATAAACACATCTGTGACTTAAGCATATTTTTAAATGTGCATTTGAACTGTATTACTTTCTTTCCACAATTCCCTCACATTGATAAGTAGCAAAGAATGAATGAGTGAGTGGACAAAAAAGAAAGAAATTATGAAAGAAAGGAAGATGGAGGGAAGAGCTTAGACAGTTCATAAAACCAAAAGTATTAACAGTACTGCAACTCTGAAATTCATCATAATTAAATCTAGGACAAGAAGAAAGAAAAGACTTTTGAGATTAGTATCATAAAGCTGAGATTAGATTATAGTGATATTTATGATAAACTGAAATTTATAGTGCAAAAGAGGAGAAAATGTACTTAAAAACCTGATCAGACTATTTCACCTTATCATCGCATTTTACAGATGAGGTAGCTGAGCTTTGACACATAAGATGATTCTGTCCGTCATTATGTAGATTTGCATTGTGGATCATGGACCGACATCAGTATGACCTGGGAGTTTGCTAGAAATACATAATGTCAGGCCCCATATTGAGCATATTGATTCAGAATCTGAAATGTAACAAGATCTTCATGTGATTCATCGGTACATTAAAGTTTGACAAGCATTAATACGGGTAGCTTGTTGCCAGGAAGTTCATAAATTAGATAATTTAAACTGAATGACTTATTTCTACAAATTATATACTGATCTTTGAATTTTTTAGAAAATGTAAATCCTTTGGCTCTGAATAACTGACCTATACATTTTATACTCGTGTAAAACTTGAGGCAATGGCTCTTTGAAGCCCTGAATAAACAATACATTGTGCTAATACACAGTGACCACTCAGCTACTGTTTCCTCATCTGTGAAATGGACAGAATAACAGAATCTAAACTCAGAAGGTTATTAAGAAGACTAAGTTAAGACATGTAAAGCCTTTAGAATAATGCTGAACTAAGAGCAAAGTTTAACTGAGAGCTAATCACTAACTATGATTATTATGATTTTGAATAAGGTTTGATATGATAGGTGTGCATGTCACTTCTCACCTATTTCCATTTACTCCTGTTGCAGGGAAAGGCATTTGAGATATTATCCAGGATGAGGAATAAATATAGTCTCCGCCCACAAAAGTCAATCAAAGTCCTTCACTTAAAAGAAAGATAACCAACATTGTTGAATTACTTCAGCAAATGGGGACTGACTTTTGTGCAACTATGGACACACATGGAATTAATAAGTTTTAAGCAAAATATGTGAATAAAATTTACAATGTTGATTAATGAATAATTTTCAATAACAAGTATTACTCTGTATAGCACTAAATATTGAATTCATAATTCAGGATTGTTTAAAGAACATTTAAAGAATGAACAAAAGAGTACTGAATATTCAATTCAATGCACTGGAACAATGAGCTTTACTTTAGGGAGGTGGCAGACATACACACAAGGGCTCAGAATGAACCCAGAAGGGGGACTTAGAGGAGGGACAGAGATCTCTTGCACAGAACAAGACAACATTAGCATGATAAAGCACCAGCTTGCTCATCTACTTATTTCAAGCCTTGATCCAGGTTGAGTAAAGAGAGCCACAAAAAGCAAGCATTTAAACTCAAAACATGTGAAATAAAAAACCAAGAGTTAAAACCACACTATAACTTGAGTTCCCTACTTATTAGACTTAAAAGAATAGTTTTCAGTACTCAGGAAAGCATAGCAGAGGTGAGGCCTCGGGGTAATAAATCAGACTACTGCTGGCACCTAGAGAGCGCCACCACAGGTGGCTGGCTGGATATACAGGACAGTGGAGATTATGCAGAGGAAGGTGCCACTAGAAGCCAAGAGAGCCTAAAGCATAAATTAAGAGGGACTGAGGGAGATAACAGAAGAGACAATGCTGCTCCTGCCAGCCCTACACAATATGGTTCCCAAATGGCTCCCCAAAGTTTCCTGGGCAGAGAAGGCATGAGCTCACGGCTGCCGCAGACCTTTCCTCCACGTTTCCTCTCCTCTCCTCTGGGGAAGTCTTGTATTATAATCATGCTAAGTACTTTCCTTAAGACATGCTAACAGTGACAAAATGAGTCTCCTATTCTCCTCACATATATTGCACAACACTCTACACAAATAGTTACAAACTGCCAACATTTTAACACCATCTGTATCACTTACACCTAACACAAAATCTGCTCTATGATACCTGAAGGAAAGCAAGTTGTCATGATGAAAATGGAACATACAAAAGGATATGTGATAGGTTAAATAAAGGCTTCCAAAAGGCACCCATGTCCTAATCCCTGGAACCTATAAATATGTAATCTTATATTCAAAAAGAAGTTCACAAATGTAAATAAGAAAGAATCTTGAAATGTGGAGATTATCTTGAGTAATCTTGGTGGGCTCCATCCAAAGGTCCTTATAAGAGGGAAATATAAATTCAGAGAGAAGGGGACATGACACAGAGGGAAAGCAAAGAGAACAGGCAATACAGAACCATGAGTGATAAATGAGGACAGCCCTAGAAGCTGGCAAAGGCAAGGGGTGGATTCTCCCCTAGCATCTCCCAAAGGATCCAGTCCTACTGACACTTTAATTTTAACCACTCAGATAGATTTTGAATTTCTGAGCTCCACAACTGTAAAATAATAGACATGTTGTTCTAATCTGCTAGGTTTGTGGTAATTTGTTACATTAGTAATAAGAAACTAACCAAGAATATAATTAATAGATACTAATTAAAAGTGATTAATTAGGAAATAGTTCTCTGTAATCTACAAATTTATGAAGTATTTTACAGACATACAGTTTCAGCAATCAAATACCAACTGCCCCATCAGAAGTTCTTCAGTTTTATTACACAAAGGCAACAATGTAAATTCCACAACAGTGCAATTATGCATACACTGATTTCAACTCTGAAGTCTGAAAAGTTTTTAAAATGATACTTAATACAAGAGATCTACAGTCTATTCCTTGATATCTCTGTGTCCCCTAATAGAAGACAGTTGTGGATACAATGAAACTATACTTAAGCCACTAACTTGTGGTAGCAACTGTTACTCATCTGTGCTTGCCCACCACACTGCAGAGCACACTGCTCTGTACAATGTTGGTTGATGTACCATCAATGTTTGATGATTAAATAAATGACTTAATAAATGAAAAATTAAATGAGAGGAACTTAGGTCCTTAGCCAGGTTTACTTTTAATTATTTAGATGGGTTTTTATTCCAAATTTACATAGAAGGTCCTGTTTCTAGATTAAAAATAGATTTAAAAAAATTGGATTTTTTAAAGGCCAAATGAATAAATAAAAGAAAATAGAAACAGACACATAGATATGGAAAATAATCTGATGGTTGCCAAAGAAGAGGGTGTAGGAGGGATCAGAATTTTTAAAAGGCCATTAAAAGTAAAACCAAAGAATCAAATCAGTGACTAACTTTTGATTAGGATGCAAAAGTTTGCAAAAAACTTTCAGGAACAAGGAAAAAACAGTAACTTTAAAAATATTATCTGCCATAAAGGATATTGAAGAGATCTGGATACAAGCTAATGGAATTCCAGAGAAATGAGCCTTCCAAGGGTGAAGAGACATTGGTAGCTGCTGTCACCATGTGGGCCCGAGTAATCAGAAAAGCTAGCCTGCTCTTGGTAAAGAAACTTCACTGGAGAGGAGAAATTAGCCAAACTTTCAACCATTCCTTGGCTGGTGAGGTAGATTGGTAAACGGGGAGGATAGTTAGCCCTCACTGCCAGCCAATTCACCCTCATAATATTTTTGCTCAGCAAGAAATGACTGGTATGGAAGAAGCTAGCAACTGGGTGAAAAGCAGAGAGAGACCTTATCTTCACATGCATAGATCCCAAACTTCTATAGGGCCAGATCTCACCATCCAGAGAAAATCAAATGGGAAACCCAGTTCCTGCTTAGAGATAAGAAATCTGGCCTAATCCCTTTAGTCGCCTAGCAGGAGAAAGTGTAAGACTTCTGTATTCTTTTAAACACAATTTCAAAAGTAAGACCAGTGAAAAAGCAGAAAACATGTGACGCATAAGAAGATAAAAGAATACAGGGAGAATAATAGATAACTAATGGATGGAATTAATAGACAAGACTTTAAAATAAGTATTATGAAGATGCTAAAAAATTTAAGGAAAAATGTATAAAAGGGGTGCAAAGATAAAGAATTTAATCAGAGTAATCAAAATTCTTAAAAGAAAGGAAGTAGAAATTGTAGACTAATAAGTAAAATATTTGAAATTATTAATTCCTTGGTGGGGCCTAAGGTTAACTGGACACAATAGAAAAAATTAGTAAACACAAAGAGAAGACGTACAACTATCCAAAATAAATCACAGAGTGAAAAAAAAATCAATAAAATCAAACCCTGAGCATAAGTTCTATGGCATAATTCCAAAAGGTCTGACACACATGAAGTTACAGTCTAAAAAGAAAAAGAAAGAAGGAATATAATTGTTAGAAGAGAGAGTAGAAGAGAATTTTCAAGGAGGTTGAAAGACAATCCAACAGAGTAAAACCTACGGAAGATAACAGATAGAAAATCACACATAAGTTAAACGGCTAAAAACCAAACTAAAAGGGTATTGGCCGTAAAATGACATCTCTAAAGAGCTGAAAGGAAAAAAAAAAATAACATGAAAAGTGACAAACTATATCCAAAGAAAATATTCCTAAAACATAAAGGCGAGCCCGGCAGGTGTGGCTCAATGGTTGAGAATCAAGCCATGCATCAAGAGGTCACTGGTGTGATTCCTGGTCTGGGCACATGCCCAGATTGCAGGCTCTATCCCCAGCCTGGGGTGTACAGGAAGCAGCTGGTCAATTATTCTCTCTCATCACTTATGTTTCTATCTCTCTTTCCTTCTCCCTTCCTCTCTGAAATCAATAAAAACATATAAAATAATAATAATAATGATAATAATAAATTAATAGAATAAAATAAACGTGAAACAAAGGTGTTTCCAGACAAACCAAAGCTGAAAAAATTCATGTTGAACTGCAGGAAATATTAAAAGAAGTTCTTCAGACTTAAGAAAAATCAAGATCAGCAGAAGGGATAATCAGTGTGGGGTTAATATCAAGGGAAATATAAACAATATAGTTTTAAACTTTGTTAAAAGATAACTGACTATATGAAGAAAATAGAGCAATACATTGTGAGATAATAATATATGAAGAAATAAAATATGACATTAATACAAAAAAACAGGAGGCATAAAAAGGAATTACACTATTGTAAAGTTGTTAACTGTTTCATGACATTGTAGTTACTCATGCTAAATTGAGATGAATTAATTATGCATATTGTAATCTAAAATAACCACTTAAAAATAATACAAAATGATGAAACTAAATAGCAATAAGGGTACCAAAATGGGATATAAAAATAAACAAACAAAACTCCCCCTACAAAAAACGTATTTCCAAATACAGAAATAAAGAATAGAAGAGGGAAATAGGGGGAAAAAATAAAAGAATAACAGAATTAAGTCCAAGAATATCCCATGTAATTATATTAAATGTAAGATGTGTTCAACACTCAAATTAAATCTAAATTTTAAAAAAGACTTAACTCTATGGTGCTTATAAAAGACACTCTTTTAATATAAAGACATAGAGTGACAGTAAAATGATGAAGAAGGTGTGCATTATAACCACTAATCATAAGAAACTAATGTATCTATATGGGGTCAGAAAAACTAAACTTTAAAAGTATCATCAGATATAAAGATCTATAATAAAATAATCAAGAAAGCCCAAAACTGGTTCTCTGCTTAAACTAAAAAGCTTGTTAAGTCTTTTTCCATATACAATTTCTGAAGGTTTATGAACTCCTGTGGGGTGTTTATGGACTCCTATACAAAACCTATTTTCAAATTCACATTATTGTTAAATTTAATAATTCAATTTTCAAACGCATGACCCTCTCCCTTCTTTTAAACAATTTTTAAATTTACTTGATTCTTGCAAGTCATTTTACCTGAAATTTCACCTTCTGGTTGATATCAGACACATGGAACTGCTTCAGGAAACGCTCATCCTCACTCCAGAAGATGCGGATGTCAGGGATGTCATAGAGGATCATGGCCAGTCTTTCTAATCCTAGGCCAAAGGCCCAGCCAATTTTATCTTGAGCACCAGCTATGATGAGGAAACAAAATAAAACAATTGTCTTAAAAATCATAAAGTGTTCATAGGCACATACTACTTCTTGGTAACCAGTAACACTGTTGAGTGCCTACTAGTGGCAAGGCACTGGGGTGGGGCTGTGGAACATCCAAGGCAATGCCCAACCTTAGATTGCTCCTGCTCCCCACATTCCTTAGTGCTCTCATTGAGGCAGTTTGAACTCATACTGTCTCTAATATTGATTCATTTCTGAACAGATGCTAAGCTATTTTAAGCCCTGCTCCCTATCTCTGGCACATGATTTTTCTATAATCCTTGTTTGCCCTGATTCAAACAAAACTATGCTCAGGTTAAAAAATCCCTAAGTGGCTTACTAGACAGGCAAATGTGTTTAAAACATGCCATTGTGGACCGTTAACATTCAGAAAATGTGTGTCGGACCTTCAAGGACTGACAATAACAGTAAAATTCAGCTCTTACTCATAGAGGAGCTACCTCAACAATACTCTGAGAGCAAGCAAGCCAAGGGGAAACACACATCCAATACTACTCACTCCAAACGTGAAGTGTGTTGTTCAGATATGTCAAGGCATGAACACTAAGGCAGAGTGAGAAGGAGTTTTGAGACAGGCATTGCTATAGGAAGAAGGTGAGAGACCAATTTGTATTGCTGGAGAGACTATGACAAGGGCCCACGAAAGGAACATAATTTCAACTGCACAATACAGGATGAGTAGGATCCTAGGAAACTTTACACCATATGCCTTTTTAAATGGAAAATGACAAGAAGTACTTCAGATAATAGAAATGTTGATGGCTAGATAAAATACGATATGATTTTATTTATTTTTAACAGGTGATAAGAAGTACAAATTATTCCTCTTTTGTCACACTGGTAGCAAACTTTCAGAAAAATCATATGATTACTAAACATTGATTTGTCTGTCTTCATTACAACCTGAATTAGTTTCTTTCTGTAAGTGCTAATACATTTCTAAGCCTGGAAAATCAGCATTATCACCTGTGGGAGTTGAAAAAACAAAACAAACAAACAAACAAAAACACCCTCAAATTCCTTAATACCCTTGCTCTTGAATCTCAGTGGGGAAAAGTGTGACTTCTGAGATTATGAGGAAAATCGCACAGCTAAGAAAAATGGAAACAGTATTCAGCTATAAGTTATAGATAGACTGGGAAGCACGGGTCGTTAGTGAAGAACTTTAAAAATTCCAACACACACACAAAAAATTAATAAGTAAAAATAAATAAATAAAAATCCCAACACATCACAGGCTGGTAAGTTTATCATATTTAGATATGCACATGGCACTGTTCCACAACAGAATGCTTCTCACATGCAGATGAGCCATTTGCAAACATAGATCATATATTTGGGGCATAAAACAAATCTCAAAATATTTTATAGGATTAAAATTTACAAGAACTATCCTATGTCCAAAGTGAAAATAAATCAGAAATCAACAGTATAAAAATATCTTGAAAATCCGCTAAATAAAGTGAAATTAAACGACATACTTTTAAATGACCCATAAATCAAAGACAAAATCACAAGAAAATAAAATATATTGAAATGAATAAAAAACACATAATATGTGTGTAATGTATCTAAAGTTGTGATTCAAAAGAAACTTATAGTATTAGATGCTCATATTTTTTAAAAAAGGTCTCAAAGATACTATCTTATGAAAATAGAAAAACATAAGAACTAAGAAAAACAAAGGGGAAAATAGCATTAATAAAACTGAAAACAGAAAAATAATAAAGAAAATGGATAAAAACAACAACAGGTTTTTTGAAAAGATCAATTAAATGGATAAACATCTAGCAGACTAATAAGAAAAACAACAACAAAGAAACAGAAAAGACAAATTACTAAAGTCAAGAATAAAGACAGAGATTCTAGAGAATAAACCTTGGGCCAAATCCGGTTTGGCTAAGTGGATATAGCGTCAGCCTATGGACTGAAAGGTCCTGGGTTCGATTCCAGTCAAGGGCATGTACCTTGGTTGTGGGCACATCCCCAGTTGGGGTGTGCAGGAGGCAGCTGATCTTTCTCATCGATGTTTCTAACCCTCTATTCCTCTCCTTTCCTCTCTATAAAAATGAATAAACCTTATGCCAACTATATCAATAACTATCAATGACTTATATAAAATGGACAAATTTGAAACAAAGTATCAAAGCTTTACAAACTATTACAAAGAAATAGATATCCTATATCAATCAAATATATTCAATATGCAGTTAAAAAATCTTCCTACAAAAAAAAAACTCGAATCCCAGATGGCTTTACTAGTGAATTCTATTACAATGTCAAAAAAGAAATACCTGTAGTACTAATTCTATAAAACTCTTCTACAAAAAAAAAATAAAATTTTATGAGGCTAGCATTACCCTTGTATCAAAACCAGATAAAGATATTATGAGAACTCTTCAAACCAATATATGCCATGAACATATAAGCCAAAAAAACCCCACAAAACAAAATTTAACAAAATATCAACAAATTGAGTCCAGTAATACATGACAAGACACTATATCATAACTGGATTTATCCCAGGAATGCAAGGTTATGTCATATTTGAAAACCCAACCAATAATTGATTACATAAGCAGGTTAAAAACACATGATCATCTCAACAGATATAGAAAAAGCAAGCAACAAAATTCAACACCCATTCATGATAAAACTCAGCAAATGAAGAATATAGGGAACTTCTCCAATCTAATAAAAATACAATAAAAAACCAACAGCTAATATTATACTCAATGCTGAAAGAGTTGCTTTGCCCTCAGGGTCAGAGTGAAGACAAGGATGACTACTCTCACTATTTATTTCTATTCATATTTCTATTTCTATTAACCTGAATTCCAATCCTTTGGAAAAAAGATAAAGCAAAAACAAAAACAGATTAACAGATTGGAAAGGAAAAAGTAAAACTATATTGTAGCTAGTATGGCTGTCTATGTAAAAATTCCTAAGGAATATATTTCAAAGATAACTAATATGTGAGTTTAGGAAGATCACATTATACAAAAACCTACTGTATGCATGGGGACCTCAGTTCCTCTGGCTGTCAGGAGAGACAGGCAGACCTCTTCTGAAGATAGGAAACCCACTCAACCTGAGAGGATGTGATGCTCAGCCAGTGAGAGAGAGAAGGAGGGAGGGGGGTTGAGAGCATTCCATCAAGTACATGAAATCCTAACCACCTTATGCAAAGTTTAACAACTTGCCTTTCACTAGGAACAGGGAGTAGCTGATTCCAACTTCCTACCATTGTTTACAACTTTTGATTCTCACAATCATTCTTATCAGAAAACCTGCTTGTGACAATCACTTACTATGGAAGGTTGCAATAAAGGGTATGGCATCTATTTGCTGAACTCTACCAAATTCTACCTTTGAATACTTTGGCTTGGTTTTATCTAGAGTTGCCTCTTCAGAACTGCACCCCTGCATTGTGCCGGGTGCTCCTTGTCAAGGGTGCTTATCATGGTTGACACAGGCTTCCCTATGAGGCTTATGAAATAAACTGAAATCAGATCTAAGAATATGCCTAAGAAACTGGGAACACAAAAAGGCTTATTTGCTTTGAACAACTGGATTGCTTTTCATTTTAAGGGTATCCTGAGTTACACAATTGATGATAATATACTCTTTACTTCGAACCCTTGGAAGCTTACAGCCAACCACGCAGGTCACTTCTACAACTACACAAGTGTTCAGGGTACATTTCTCTGTGTGACTCTTGTCCCAGTTTTATTTCATTCTTATTTCCTCTTTGTCCTGATTATCTCAACAATTTATTTTATCTCTGGTACATACTTTTATATGGCACTTCAAATTCTTTATGGAAGAAAGTGATCCATAAATAACTATGCACTTAAAGATAGTGTTAGCCAGAAGGTCTAATTTTCAGGTCTTTGGCACTCCTCAGCTGTAATTTGTTGCTCACAAGCTGACAGGGTTTTAGGCAGTATTTCCCCCCCATTCCAAAACTACAGAATTCCATTAAACTCAAGCCTAGAGAAACATCTCAATTAAAGAGAATATTAGGGATGAGTAGCAATGAGATATTCTTACTAATGTAGTTTTTATACCACTGGGGATTAAGCCCACAATCCAGGCAATGTGGCCTGACCAGGAATTGAACTGTGACCTCCTAGTTCATATATCAACATTCAACCACTGAGCCACATTGGCTGGGCTATAGGGCTTATATTCAGCAATGATGTTGAACAAAAGCTTCCACTTCCCTAGACCATTACTTACAATGACAGCCACATAAGAATAAAAGCTCCACAAGAGTATCTCACTGCAACAAGGCACATCCAGACTAAGGCCAAGAAAGGCCAGCATAGCTCCATAAATTCTAAGTCCATTGACTTAGTCCTTGATCCCTTGCTTTCCAGCTATATTTCTTGAACTATTTCCTCAGAGACTTGCCACTGGATAATAGACTTTTCAAGCTGTGTCCAAAGATCAATATCCTGCCTGAAGAATTTCTCTTGTGTATTTATCCTTGGCTCTACATACTTCTGTTAATAAGTGTTTCACACAATCTAAAGGTATCTCTTCTAAAGGAACATTTCCATGATATGGAATAGACAGTGAACCAGATTCTACAAATCATGAAAATAGTGTCCTTAATGCAGACCGAGATAGACTGCATTCTAATCAGCTTAAACCACTACCACAAACTCTTTACACCCATCTTAAAAAAATCTCCCCCTGGACCATCCTCTACTTTCCCCTGGGTTCCAGAATTCAGTTCTCTACAGTTTAATAAAGAAACAATAGTCTCTGGTGTATACATTAATCAATAGTACACGAAGCAATTCCCAAATGGTCTTGTCCACCAAGACTCTTCCTTATAAATGTCTCCAGTTTCCTTTCAGGACATAGGAATTAGCATCCTTCTGCTTCTTTTAAATTTATTTATTTATTTTTATTTCAGAGGCAGGGAGAGGTAGAGAGATAGAAACATCACTGATGAGAGAGAATTATCAATAGGTTGCCTCCTGCAGGCCCCACACTTGGGGACTGAGCCTACAACCCAGGCATAAGCCATGACTGGGAATCGAACTAGACCTCCTGGTTTGAAGGTTAATGCTCAATCACTGAGTCACACCAGCTGGATGCATCCTTCTGCCTCTTGAACTTTAATCTGGGTGTCATGGACAGTGCTGGTTGCCTTGTAAGCAAGCACTGGATAGTAATGTACCTATTTCAAGTGGAGGGTGCCCCTATTCCCTAATGACTGGTCTACACAAAGGCATGGCCAATGGGATGCCAGAGGAAATCTGCTAGGGTGCTCAAAGGTGAGTTTCTTCTCAGATAATAAGCCCTCTGGACTCTCCCCATCTTCCTTTGTGCATTAGATACTGTCACGAGAATGTGATGACTGGAGAGGTAGCAGCCAACATGTGACCAGGAGGTAACAAGGTGGCAGATGAAAGCCGATGTATTGAGAAGAAAGGAGTAGGGGAGTTAAAAGAGTCTGAACCTCTCAAAGCCAGTCCTGCAATCTATACATTAAGACTTCTTAGTTTTTTAAATGAACCAAAAAAAGTCTGTGTGACTTAAACCACTGCTATCTATGTTTTTCTGCTTCTTACTGCCCTAAAATGTGATATACTAAAAAATAGGGAAAAGATATAGATCTATTTGTAAAACAGTCCCTGTTAGGTGACAAAGAGTAATTTTAATGTATAAAATATGTTCTTTTTAAAGCCTTCTCTCAGGACTCCAAACAAATTGGAAATATAAGCTTTTATGTGGATCTCCAGGTGCCTTCACTAAAATCTAACAATCATATATCAGTGGAAGATGTGTACACCTAGGGTCAAAGTCCTGATGGCACCAGAGCCAGAAATTAGGATCTTAATAAGGTTATGAACATCCAAACATAACCAGGCAAAGTGGATCAAGAATCATACAGGAAACTTGAGAGAAACTAAATCAAAGGATGCTAGAGAGATTCATCCCCAAAGTATAGAAAGACTAATATACCAACTGGCATTACCAATAGAAAAGTATGACTTTAACTCTTAACAGAGCAAGAAAATAACCCTAAGAAGACAGCCATGTAACACATTTCAGTTATTTCTTCGATAGGTCTAACGACGAGGGATTACAGTCATCATGAAATAATAGATTTCTCTACATGCAGAGTTAGTATTACTGCCTAGTAATAAACTTTCTTAAGGAGGAGAACTGATCAGCATGTGTCTCGGCCAAGTGCACAAGAATTCAATGATGTCAACAAGCTAGAGACATGTGATGGCCACCATAGGTCACTGATCAACAGTCAGAGTAACTCTAAACTCGCCATGGAAACCACCACACAGTAGAAACATCAATGTCCAAGGTTGGAGCCTTGGTATCATGGGTTGAGAATTAGTGACACTGATTTTGGTTTCACTCTTATAAGCTCTAACAGGTTCACATGCAATGCTCACTTTACTAAACACAAAAAGGTACAATCTACAGAAGAGTGATAACACACTATGAGAATACAAATATTCTCTTATGTATTCATAACACAGCTATCAAATTCATGATATTTCACATCAAATGTAATACTCATATCTAATGGGTAGTTAATATTTAAATGTTGTGGATAGTTCCAATAATGAATGCCCTTTTAGCATTTTTCCCCAGTTTAGGATTACATTTTGCATTTAGATATATCTCCTCCTCTGCCGAAACAGGTTTGGCTCAGTGGATAAAGCGTCCATCTGCGGACTGAAAGGTCCCAGATTCGATTTCGGTCAAAGGCATGTACCTTGGTTGCAGGCATATCCCCAGTAGGGGGTGTGCAAGAGGCAGCTGATCAATGTCTCTCTCTCATCGATGTTTCTAACTCTCTATCCTTCTCCCTTCCTCTCTGTAAAAAAATCAATAAAATATAGATATATCTCCTCCATCTCAATTAATCTGGAGCAGCTCCTTAGCCATTCGTGGTCTTGTAAGGCTTTAACATTTTGCAGAATCCTGACCTATTACTTTACAGAATGCTCCTCAATTTGACAATGTCTAATATTTCTTCAATATTAGATTTAGGTTCTAGAACCCAACTAAAAAAGTGGCACCACAAAAGTGATATGGTTTCCTTTTCCCCTCCAAGAGATACATAACTCTTATGTCAGTTATTTCTTGCTGCATACACCTTTCTGAAACTCTTTTTTAAGTGCAGAAAAGATGGTCGTAACTCAAGAATCACTTTCAACTAAATGTAGATTCTTCATACATCCATTTTCATAAGATGAGTTATGTCCATGGTAAGTATTTAAGGAAACTGTCAAATACTGTAGAGTTATTAGTGTTGGGATACATTTTTATTTGCTTTAAATGTATCATTAAGTTTCCTTATTAACAAGAACTATCAAAACAGGACCACAAGCAAAATACTAACTAGACTTGAGCAGTCTTTTAGGAAAGAAGGAGCAGAAATGGAGAGAAAGTCAGTAAGTTCCCTGAGCCAAAAAGACAGGAGTACTGCCTTTAGGTGAGGGGGTCAGCACACTCTTTAACAGATACCACTGACCCTTTATTATTCTGATTCCATTTGCCATGAAACACAGACTTGCAGGGCAGGCTTCAATTTGAGAAAGTCACTTGGGCCAATGCCTGGCTCCAGAAGGGAAGGCATCCTGGCTACAGTACTTGAATAAGCAGTTTGAATGAATGCTTTCTTCCTTTCAGCATGTGGAGAACCCCAAAACCCACTGATGCACCTTTCAAACATCTTAACCTATAGCAAAATCTCCTGAGATATTAAGTTAGATCTTTCTTTCTTTCTCTTCTTTCTTTCTCTTCTTTCTTTCTTTCTTTCCTTTCCTTCTTTCCTTTCCTTCTTTCCTTCCTTCTTTCCTTCCTTCTTTCCTTCCTTCTTTCCTTCCTTC
>PVJN01033545.1:0-23366 GCA_004026805.1 Lasiurus borealis | reverse complement strand
GTGTGTGTGTGTGTGTGTGTGAGAGAGAGAGAGAGAGAGAGAGAGAGAGAGAGAGAGTACGTATTTCTGTTACAGCCTTAGCCAAACTAAATTCACCCTCTGATGCTGCTGGTCAAGGTTTGAAAGGTCCTCCCACCCCTGGAATGTTCTCTCGTCCTTCTCTCCTTCCCTCTCACACTGTGAGCAAGGCTTTAGCTCAGGAACTGTCTCTGCCGCTTCCCCAGTTCATGACACAAAGAAAACGCTTATTGAACAAACACAGAACAAACAAACGAAAGAAACCCGGTGTCTAGGAAGAAACCCATTCAACGCCCTAAGAGTAAAAAAACTTGGCTTTTCCTTAAGCACACATTTTGATGCCTCCTGAGATGATTATGCCTTTCCCTCGCTCTTCTTTATTTTATTTGGAAAAATTGTCATCTCGCTTCCCTAAATAGATTTAGAAATGTTGCAGAAGTGTCTGAGACCTGTTGCCATGAGAATCGTGTGCGAGTAGAGGGAACCGGCTTTCAAGTTTGAATCCTTGATCTCATATTTACCAGATATGAGACACTCTACAGATCATTTAATGCGGCCTCACCTCGATCTCCTCACCTCTAAAATGGGAGTGGCATTGGCCTCTTTAAAGGGGTGAGGCGGAATTGGGAGCTGAGGCAGGCTTCCAGGATCACGCCATGTAAAATATCAAAACTCTCCCAGGCCCTATTTCCTTGCCCTGTTTATTTTTCTCCACTGCACTTACAATGTCCTAATTCGTGTTTTTAAAATATATTTTATTTATTTTTTACAGAGAGGAAGGAAGAGGGATAGAGAGTTAGAAACATCGATGAGCAATAGACATCGATCAGCCGCCTCCTGCACACCCGCAACCAAGATACATGCCCTTGACTGGAATTGAACCTGGGACCTTTCAGTGTGCAGGCCGATGTTCTAGCCACTGAGCCAAACCGGCTTTGGCTCCTAATTCATTTCATTCATCATCTATCTCTCCAGCTGACATGTCAATTCCATGAGACAGCACCGAGGAGGAATTTTTGCTACTGTTTTCCAATGGTCTTAGGCTCTACAGAGTCACCTAAGACCATCAGAAAGCACAGCTATTTACATTATGACTCATTAACAGTAGCAAAATTACAGTGACGAAGTTGCAACAAAAATAATTTTATGGTTGGGGGTCACCACAACATGAGGAGCTGTCTTAAAGGGTTGCGGCATTAGGAAGGCCGAGAACCACTGCCCTAGGAGGTCCCGAGACCATTTCAGTGGGTTCACAGCAAGTATCTTCCTGTTGGAGAAATACCCCAAAGGTCTGAATTCGGGACTGGTTCTGAAGAACTGATGCATAGCCTCATGCAAATGAATAAGAGATTTCAAAGGAGAAGCTGACATACATGCGCAAAAGCAGCTGCTCCCAGTGGTGGTGGGCCTGCAAGAACCCTCACCCCTCCCAAGACAGAGGTTCTTTTTCAAGGGGGCTAATAGCAAAACCGAGATGGCGGGAGCTGTGCAGACAGCCTGAGAGAACAGTGCATCCGTGGGTTAAAAGAAAAGGTAAAAGATAACATCAGAAAGTGACCACGCTCCATACATTCATTCATCTCCTCCCAGGGGGCATGGTGTTTGTGGTCTTTGGCCGGCATTTCAGTTTTCAGCAGGGTCAGCCAAGCGTTACCGAGAATCTAACAGTCGCAAGCCATCGTCACAGAGAGTCCACCTCTCCCACACCCTGACTGCCGGAGCCATATTGCATCTCTGCAGTGAGTTCCCTTACAAACACTAAGGCAGCGGTTTTCAACCTGTGGGTCGAGACCCCTTTGAGGGTCGAACGACCCTTTCACAGGGGTCACCTAAGACCATCAGAAAATACCTATTTCCCATGGTCTTAGGAACCAACACACCGCTCCTCGGTATAGCAAAGTGTAGCCATGTAGTTTACTGTTGCCCATGCTACACCATGATTCAAGACAAAATTTCATTTATTTGTAATGAGAAATAAATATTTCACAATATATAATTACATATTGTTTTTGTGATTAATCACTATGCTTTAATTATGTTCAATTTTTAACAATGAAAATACATCCTGCCTATCAGATATTTACATTACAGTTCATAACAGTAGCAAAATTACAGTGATGAAGTAGCAACGGAAATCATTTTATGGTTGGGGGTCACCACCACATGAGGAGCTGTCTTAAAGGGTTGAGGCATTAGGAAGGTTGAGAACCACTGCACTAAGGTCTGATCTGCCTTTTGGTGGTGTTAACATCTTCATCACTAACACAAAAACTTCTGGTGACTTGAAATGAATTCAGACAGTGCAACAAACTATGTTAGTCGTTGTCTTCTTTAAAGCCATACATTCACAGTAAAAATAAAAGGAAGTAAACTAAAACACGGTAAAGTTCCAGTTTCACTTAAGAATGTCCTTGAGCCCAGCTGGGATGGCTGAGTGATCAAGTGTCAACCTATGAACTGGGAGGTCAGGGTTTGATTCCCAGTCAGGGCACATGCCCTTGCTATAGGCTCGATGCCCAGTGGGGGGCATGCAGGAGGCAGCCAATCAATGATTCTCTCTCATCATTGATGTTTCTATCTCTCTCTCCCTCTCCCTTCCTCTCTGAAATCAATAAAAATGTATTTTTAAAAAAATAACGTCCTTGATAAAACCATAAAAATCATTAATGTTAAAGATCTTAACTCTTCAGCACATGTATCTTTAATATTCTGTGTGGGTATTAAAGGACGTACATATTCAGCACACACCAAATGATGATGGTTGTCTTGAGGAAAAGCCCCTCGATGGCTGAGTTGTGGTGTGATTGGCTATTTTTTAGTGAAACAGCATTTTTTACGGAAGAAAACAGCTAAGAAACCAACTTACTCAGACATAGGTTTCTGGCAGATTCTCAAAAATGGAAGAAATGAACTTGTCACTTTAAGAAAACTGATCGTGTTTGTTGCCGGTGATAAAATTTGACCTCTCAAGTGAAAAGTTAAATTTTGGGAAACTTGTAGTTGCCGCCTTGAGCTTAATAACATCTTATTAATAAACTCTCTGAAGAGATCAGAAGTGTTATAATAATTGTTACTTTTAGTTAATGGATAACAAAATGCGCTACCATTAGGAGTGCTACGTTGGGCCTAAGTCAGTAAACCAATATTTTCAGATGACCAAAGCATTGCAAAACCATGCATAGGGTAAAAAGATCCATTCAACATACCCAAAGCCTTCAAAAAAGAGATTTTAAAACGACTTAGAAGAGATTACAGAGAAATTTTTTTAATATGTTTTATTGATTTTTTACAGAGAGGAAGGGAGAAGGAGAGGGATAGAGAGAAACATCAATGAGAGAGAAACATCAATCAGCCACCTCCTGCACAACCCCTACTGGGGATGTGCCCACAACTAAGGTACATGCCCTTGACCGGAATCGAACCTGGGACCTTTCAGTCCGCAGTCTGATGCTCTATCCACTGAGCCAAACCAGTTTTGGCCGAAGAAATTTAATGTGACAGATTTTAATGTGACACTGATATCACCTACTAAACATGAGCCAAAGGCAATCAAATTAAAAATCAACACAAAAAATAATTCTAGGAGGAGCCACACCATGGACATGCCTTCTCCTTATAACACTCACTGATGGTCTCTGAGATTAGTTTGGAAACTCGCCTCCCATCTGCCTTCTGATGGGGATATTATTGTTAAGTCTTCGTCCCAACTTGACGTGGTCTCCTCCTGCTGAAACTCATCTCCTGGACGTGACCCTTGATCTGATCACGCTAACCTTCAGCAGCTTTATCCACAGTCTCACATTATGCTTGACTTGCCCGTAATGGAACACCCATTCCTGCTGGAATGAAGGATGTGCAACTCCAAATGGGACCTTCTCCTGAAAGTCACCCAGGATGAGAGTTTCATGTCTTATCTTCCTGTATTTTGTTTTTAAAATTGTAGTTTACTGCTGAGGAAATGGGATTTGTGCTGTATCTTTGTAGCTGCTCATCCATAGGAGCAGAAGCAAAAGGCTTTCAGGAAAGGCTGATGTTTACAATATCCCATTCTTCATCCCCCAACCAGAAAATCCCCAGGATCTCACTTTGATGGGATCATGTACATGGTTGTGAGTATATCTGGTAGTAAGCTTGATGACTTTATGAGGATTCTCTGAATCTTTGATCCCTGGGGAACAGAATATTTCCATTTCTATAGTCCAGAGGAATGCTCAGCTGCATTAACTTTTAAACCCTGGGTCAGGGTTTCTTGGAAATTCATTCCTGTAGCTTCAATGGTAATCTGGATTCCAGACATTTCACATCTGATCGAGTAGAATGAATAGCTGTCCTGGGAATATTTTAATGTGTCTGTTTTTCACCATGAAAGTAAATGAGCATTTGATCTATAAAAATGCAGAGGCCATGAGCATAAAAATAGGATGAATTATGGAGAAGGATGAAAATTTGGGGAAGAGAGAAAAAGAGAAAAGGCCAGAGGGACATCTATTAATCAAGAGTAAGGAATATAGTCAAGAATTATATCTGGTTTTTAAAGTTTCACTTGGTGTGAATTTTTCTTTTAGCTATCTTAGATACAGAAGTTGGCAAAAGTAGGTTTACAGTTGTGAGTATTCAAAAGTTTATTTTTGTATTATTTTTTACTAATTATTGTGTTATTTTCCATATGAACAACTGTAAACCTACTTTGCCCTCCCTTAATTTTGCTACTTTGTAGAATCTCTCAATAATGCAAGTATATATAACCACGGTAGCCTGCTTTTTTTGCATCAGGCCAAAATTTGACTTAGAGCATCATGCAAAGGTGTCTGAGAAGATGTCTCTGAGATGAGAAGCAAACTTTCTGGCCACAGACTTTGCCATCCACCTCCATGATCATTTGACTTCTCAAGCCTGGGTTGTCCCATCTATGAAACAGGCGGGATGTTTGACCTGCCCTGCAACACTGATAATCATACTCATAAAAAAACCCAATGACCGCCATTTTGTGGTGAAGAGCTCCCAGCATAATGGTTTAGAAAACATTGTTGTTCAGTTTCAGCACAAGAAATGATCAGGTAGAGTGTCGGCCTGTGGACCAAAAGGTCCCAGATTCAATTCTGGTCAAGGGCATGTACCTTTGTTGCGGGCACATCTCCAGCAGGGGATGTGCAGGAGGCAGCTGATCGATGCCTCTCTCTCACCGATATTTCTAACTCTCTATCCCTCTATCCTTCTTCTCTGTAAAAAATCAATAAAATGTATTTAAAAAGAAAAAAAAAGCAATGATCAGGGCTCAGACGAGATGCCAGGTTGTATCCCTTCTTCCTGAGCTTCCCTCTCTGCCTCCTGCTCTGACTGGTAGCTTAGGCTCGTAGCTGTCAAATCTTAAAAGTGTTTTCTCTCTTTTAAAAGTCACACCCTTTATTCTTGGCAGCTGTTTTACTTCTCTGCATTTTTCTTAACCAGAGCTCTCTCCAAAATGGCTTCCCCAAGACTGACCCACCTCAATGAGTGACATAGTAATCCAACCTCTGTCATGTCAGAAACCTGGGCATCAGCCTAGACTCTTAGGACTCTCTCACTCCAAGCACCTAGCATGGTGCCCAGCACAGAGGGAGTTAGCTTGTTCTCCTCTCTCTGCCCCTCTCTCTTTACACATGCACCCCTCTTCAATTCTATCTTTCTCAAGGCTGCACCTTCCTGTTCTCTTTCCCACTTTGTTTCACGATTCCACTCTTTCTGTCCCAACTGCTAAGTGCGACTGTATTTTTACACGGGGTCCCAGTTTTCTCTGAGTGTGTTGTTCTTTTCCCACAAACAGCTATCTTCTCTTAGATAATAATATCTTTCTCATAATCCCAAAGCTGGACTCCTGTGCAGTCTCTGAAACTGGCTTATCCACAGAAAACTGACTCTTCTGCTTTTGAACAAACCTAATCCCCAAAAACATGGTGTCCCATGGAGAAGATTTTTTTTTAATTGTTCATTAGCCCTTGGAGTTTTGCTAAATCTTGGAATTCTAAGAAAATGCTTCATTGCCCATTGAAGAGAGACACTGTTCATTGATTGATTGCATCGAGGCTTCTGTGCAAATACCCTAATTCCACTGCTTTGATCAGGATTTACTTAAATTTCTCTGGTAGTTGTAGGCCTGGAGGAACCTTGCCTGAGGGAAGGGGAAGATGCCTCTGAATGTGTAAGACCAGCAATAGAGACCACAATCATCTTTTGTGTATTCCTCCTGTCTATTCCAGCCCTTTCCGTCTGGTACAAGAAATTGGCTCTTCTTAGGATTCCATAGGTAAAGCTCATGGGCAGATGCTCTGAGAATCTGGGGATAAAGCACAACATCCTAAAAACTCACTCTCGCTGCTTCTTCCTTGCGGTAGCTAACATGTCAGCTTGCTTTCACAGGGGGCAGGGGGCGGGGGTGTGGATACAAGCACACTGATCCCTCCATACTACTTGGGAAATACAGAAATAGAAAAGGATGGCCAAGACCGGTTTGGCTCAATGGATAGAGCGTCAGCCTGCGGACAGGTTCGATTCTGGTCAAGGGCATGTACCTTGGTTGCCGGCACATCCCCAGTAGGAGATGTGCAGGAGGCAGCTGATCGATGTTTCCCTCTCATAATGTTTCTAACTCTCTATCCCTCTCTTTTCCTCTCTGTAAAAAAATCAATAAAATATGTTTTTAAAGAGAGAGAGAGAGAAAGAAAAGGATGATCACGGTGGTAATTTCAAGTAATTTGGATTTTTAAAAAATCTGGTTCTAATACTTGCTGTGTGACTTTAGGCAACTTGCTTAATTCCTGTGTCTCTGTAGCTGCAGTGGAATTAAGGTTATCTTTCTCGTAGAAGAAGTAGCATGTAATAAGTACTCAATAAATCTTGCCTCTTACTGCTAATATCATTAGCCCTAGTAATAACAATAGTAATAGCAGCCACACCTTGAAGTAGCCAATATTGTATGACATTGGCCATCCCAAAGCTGCCTTGGGTTAGAATTAAATCTACACCAAATCAAGAGCCTCTGCTAATGCTGCTCGATTACTCTTTCCATTTTAGTACAAAGTCCAGGGAAACTGTAGATCATCTTGCCTCGTTGGAGGTTCTCCAGCAAGCTCGCACACCACCTGCAGCCTGAAGTATTGCCTACCCAGAAGTTATTGAGCGTGCCAGATGGCAGGGTTTGTAATTAATGTGCCCTTCTATAATCAGGTTTAGATTCCCGGGGGACATAATGCAAGACATAGTCAATCAAATATTTGCATTTTATTCCTAGTTAAGATTTTTGTCCCCAAATTTTGCCAGTTTTCCTGAGCTACTGAGTTGTTGGCCTAGACACAAAGAAACCTCAAGGCCTCCTTTCCCTCCTCCCCTCTGTTCTAAGCCAGACCCAGCCCAAACTCCAATTCTCATTCCGTGGACATCACTCTTCCGTTTAGTCATCTTTTAGTCACACATGTACTTTTCTTCCAACTAGGAGGAGCGAAAAGAAAGAAGAGGACTTTTATGACAGGACTTTTAAAATGTCTTTGATCTTTTAGTCCTCAGGGGTTAGAAGTGGAGAGTGGGGACCAGCCAAAGGGACCCCTGGACAGGTAGGGCCTTCCCTCTGGAGGTGTAGGGTCTGGGGAAGAAGAGAGGCTGAGCCAATATCAATCTTTGAGAACAGCTGCCTGCGTGGGGCCCTGAATTAGCTGGAGGCAGCTTTTGCCTTCACCTGTCACCTCCCTGGTTTCACATGAGCCCAGTTCATCCGCCTCCTTAGTTCCTGATATACACACACACAGAAAAATCACATTCTTTCTCTACATCTACCTGCCCAATTCCTCTGCATCAGCACACATGAGAATCCTGGGAATAGACAAATAGATCAATAGAGCAGAATAGAGAGTCCGGAAATAGACCCTCATAAATATAGTCAGCTGACCTTTGATAAAAGAGCACAGGCAATATAAAGGAACAAAGGTAATCTTTTCAACAAGTGATTCTGGAACAGTGGGGCATGCACATGCCAAAAAAAAAATCTATCTAGACACAGATCTTACACGCTTCACAAAAATTAACTCAAAATTCATCAGAGGTCTAAAACACAAAACTGTAAAACCCCTAGAAGATAATATAGAAGGAAACCTAGATGATGTTGGGTTCAGTGATGATGCTTTAGATATAACACAAATGGTACAATATTTGAGGAAAAAAAATAAGCTGGACTTTATTACAACTAAAAATTTCTCTCTGAAAGGCAATGTCAAGAGAACAAGAAAACAAGTCACTGACTAGGAGGAAATGCTTACAAAAGACATTTGTTATTTTTGGACTCTTATCTACAATATGCAAAGAACTCTTAAAACTCAACAACAAATATGAAAACAAACAGCTTGAATTAAAATATGGGCTAGCCGAGATCAGGACTGAAAGGTCACAGGTTCGATTCCGGTTGGGGGCATGTACCTTGGTTGTGGGCACATCTCCATTGTAGGGTGTGTGGAGGCCACTGATCAATGTCTCTCTCTCATCGATGTTTCTGACTTTCTATCTCTCTCCCTTCTTCTCTGTAAAAAATCAATAAAATATATTTTAAAAAAATAAAATAAAATATGGGCTAAAGACCTTAATAGAACTTCATCAAAGAAGATATACAGATGACAAATCAGTATATGAAAAGATACCCCAAATCATATGTCATGGGGAAATGCAAATTAAAACAATAATGAGATACTATTAAATACCTGTTACAATAGCCAAAATAAGAAATACTGACATCAAATGATGGTGGAGAATGTGGAACAACAGGAATTCTCATTCATTACCAGTGAGGATGTAAAATGGTACAATCACCTTGGAAGACAGTTTGACAGTCTCTTACAAAAGTAAACATAATCTTATACAATCCAGCAATGGAACACCTCAATTTTTACCCAGAGGAACTGAAAACTTACATTCACACACACACACACAAATGCATATGGATGTTTATGGCAGCTTTATTCATGTTTGCCAAAACTTGGAAGCAACCAAGATATCCTTTAGTCGATGAATGGGTAAGAAACTGTGGTACATCCAGACAAAGGAATATTATTCAGGCTAAAAGGAAATAAACTATCAAACCATGAAAAGACACGGAGGAAACTTAAATGCATATTTATAAGTGAAAGAAATCAATCTGAAAAGATCATGTACCATATGATTCCAACTATACAACACTCAGGAAAAGGCAAAACTACGGAGTCAGTAAAATGATCAGAGGTTGTCCATAGAGTGTACAATATCAGGAGTGAACTATAGATGTGGGGTCATTATGATGTGTCAATGTCAGTTCACCAACTGGTGGGGGATGTTCATGATGGGGGAAGGCTATGCATGTGTGGGGGGAGGAGAAAATGGACAATTTCTATACCTTCCTCTAAATTTTGCTGTGAATTCAAAACTGATCTAAATGAAGTTTTAATTATAAAAATTAAGTTAATAAAGAATAAATAAATGAAAATAGTTATGTGGACTTATTTTCTTCTTATAAAAAAATAAAACACTTTTTAAAATATTTTGGTATAAAAAATAGTAAAAATGCCTTAGAATCTTACAGAGATGAGCACCATCAACTCATGTTTTCCTACTGAAAAGGCACAAAGGCAGATGAGTTAATGAGTTATTCCTTTTTTCCAAGTGGCTTCCAGGTGTCATAAAATTGGGGCAGGAGAGTTGTTTGTACATGCAATGAAGACAACTCATGTCTAGGTGTTCCAGAAAATGCTGAAAATGTACAGTTAACCTTGTTCAGGTGAGAGTTTAATCCAGTAGTAGATTTCCATGGTAGGATATTTTGGTTTTATTTTGTTAGGACTAAAGAGTGAGCATTTCATTTGCTTAGGAGGGAAAGAAGGGAACACTAATATATTTATTTATGAATTTAATAAAAAAAACCACGCCATTGTAGATAAGTCATCGTTATGAAGACAGGAACAAGCAATTGGCATCTTAAAAGTCCAACCTGAGCAGTGCCCTGGAACACTCAGAAAAGTCCAGCATAAGAATTCACATCAGGAGTCTGTTATGTTAAACCCTTAGGATTAGCAGATATTTAACTTGTTATAAAGAGCCTAACATTTCTTCCTAACCTGTAACACAAACAAAAGTGAGGACTAGTTTGAGGAAAACATAGATTAGGATTATGATCAAATTACACCCCACTGGGTAAAATAACCTGTCTAACTTCATGCTCTTTGATTGGGGGATCAAATAACATTTGAGAGGTAGCCAAGAGACTTAAAAGGACATAGAGGACTATCAACAACCACAAAATTCTATATAATAAAAGCATAACATGCTAAATGCCCAACTGGTTGACCATTCAACCAGTCGCTATGACCCACACAGACCACCAGTGGGCAAGATGCTCCAACCGGTATGTTAGTTTGTTGCTGGGCCGATCAGGACTGGGTGAGATGGTCTGGACATGTCCTGGAGCCCTCCTGCAATCCCTCCCCAGCCTGATTGTGCACCAGTGGGGTCCCTGGGCCTGGCCTGAGCCCTCTCACAATCCAGGACCCCTCAGGGGCTGTCGGAGAGTCAGTTTCAGCCCCATCCCCGCAGGCAGGCTGAGGTACCCCACTGGTACATGAATCTGTGCACTGGGCCTCTAGTATGTTTTTAAAAAGGATATAGAAGGATTTATGCTAGAAGCAGATTGTCATATTATCTGTCCTCCCTCATTTTAAACTTTGACCATTGATCATTTTGCCTATAAAATAAGTCCACTATCCTTTATAGTTTATGCTAAATAAAGTGCAAAACTGAGATGTTTTCTCTTCTTTTCTCCCCATATCCTAGTAGCTTATTCCTTTTATGTATCATTAAAAACACAATCTACTTTTATTCAGAAGTTTTAAAACATACTCTACACCCACTTTGCAGATAATTTCCTTTTGCCCATGTTGAGCTGACTGGTCTCTTGTTTCCCTACTTAGTAAACAAACATTGTCAGAAAAGTCATCTCAACCTAAAAATACATAAAAGAGATTGGTGAGTAGTTTTTTTTTTTTGTGTGTGTGTGTTTTTTATTGTTTTTTAATTCAATGCTAGGCTTGGCTTTCTATTTACTGGTCTAATTTAAATCTTTTTAGGAACAGAGATCAACTTGTAGATTTTGGTCAAGTAGAAATGTAAATAATTCTCTCTGGAGGAACAGATAACCTCAAAGGTTACATTTCAAGCTGAACTGGACATTAACCAGCTTCATATCTACTGCAGCAATTTATTAAATTCCATATGTATATGCAGCTTTCCAAATGCCCTTTGGACCAGTTTTAACATCTTGCTGGCTCCCTCATTAGCTAAAGAATTGAATACAATCTTTTGCGCATCTTTGTTGTATAGTTGAATGAGAGGCATGCTTTTAACACTTTGGAAATTATACTTTGAAAGGATGGCTGCCGTTCTCCAAACAAAAATCTGGCAACTGTTTTACCTTGTTTTTCTCACCCCTCAAATTTTAACGTTGACTTTCGATGATGATTTAAAGTATTTAAGATGTTATAAAAATATACGACAAGTTGACATTTCATTTCTTACATATTGGTATTCACATCAGACTAGCATCTAGGAGAGAATAATACTTCTAGGCAGTCTAATAGGAGCTATATATTTTTTTTAAAACCTAGTTATGCTACCTTTCAAATACACATATAGGAGGATAATAAGATTTGCTGTTATAATCATTGCAATATGGTATAGTGATCAAGAGCTTATGCTCTGGAGTTCGATCCAGCTATACCATTGATTAGCCGTAGGACCCTGTATGAAAATTGTACTTAACTTCGATGGTCCTTCTTTATCTCATCAATGAAATGGGGCCAGTAATAGTACCCTCTCATAAAGTTATTGCAAATAATAGAGAAAATCATCATATAAAACTAGAGGCCCGGTGAAGAAATTCTTGCACAGGGGAAGAGGTCCCTCAGCCCAGCCTGGACCCTCTCCAATCCAGGACACCTTAAAGGATTTCCAACTTAAAGGATCCCATCTCTGGGATCCGGCCGAAACCAGCAGTTGAACATCCCTCTCACAATCCATGACCACTGGCTCCTAACTGCTCACCTGCCTGCCTGCCTAATCACCCCTAACTGCCCACCCTGCTGGCATAGTTGCCCTCACTGCCCCCCTCTCTGCTGGCATGGTCACCCCTCACTGCCCCCCCTGCAGGTCTGGTTGCCCCCAATCACCTCCCAACCAGTTTGATTGCCCCAACTCCCCCATTGCTGGCTCGGTTGCCCCTCACTGCCCCCATGCCAGCCTGGTCGCCCCACACAGCCTGCTGTTCAGTTGTTACTGTGAGGGTGTCTTGACCAATTAGCATATTTCCCTTTTGTTAATATAGATGCCTAGGCCAATACTTAGCACATGCTCCTTGCCTGGAGACAGAGCCTCTGCTGTCACAGATTTTGGTCAGAAACAGGCCTCCTGTCTGTTTCATGCTTTGGCTTTGAATCATTGCCAGGACTTTCAGGAAAAGGGAAAATGGTTGGTGGCATTTGTGAAGCTGAGGTCTTATCTGCGTTCCCAGGGCTGGCTTGTCACAGGAAATGAGCTGCTCCACAGCTCTATTCCCCCGACACAGCCCCCGCGGATCTGGTTCAGCGCCTGGCTGTGTACATGTGGTACCGCGTGGGGAGGGGTCTCTGCTGTCTTTGCTTCCTGTGTAACGTGGGAGGACCCCCTTGGTCTGGCCAGTGTTTCCAAGCACTGCATTGTCACTCCATCTTAGTGGGAAGAGCGGTGGCTTGGCAGAATATTTTGAAAGTTAAACTTTGGAAATCACTTGTCAGGTAAACAGTTGTGTTTGGTTTTGGTTTTGCTTTTCTGTCTTTGTTTTTTGTTTTTCTGTTAGTTCACCAGATAAGCTCTAAAGTGGGAACAAAACAAAACAAAACAAATCAGAAAACGTACACATATATTAGGACGGTGAGATCCCAGAGTGAGAGTAAAAGGAAGACTTAACCTCTGCTCTGACTCAGCATGTGACCACGGAAGGGAAATGTACCTAATTGTGAATCCCTCTTTAAATGCAATGTTCATCACTCTCACCATCCATTGCTCCCCCATCAACGTCTCTAAAGGAATGAACGAGATGACATGTTGAAAAATGCCTTGTGCTCCTTCCCAGGGACATACCTGGACTATAGATCTAAGATATCAGACTGTAGAAAACATAGGAAGAGGCTGATTTCCCCCCTTCTGCCTGAAGGATCACTCTGCAGAAGGTAAAAGTTCATCAAGGGAATGAAGTGCAGACTGACAAAAGTCAGGTTCATCTCGTGACTACACCGTGCCTCGCAATGGCAAGCGCTCCTGCATGTGCAAAGTGCGCCAGAGTCACTCAGCTTGCATTGATGCGAACTTTGGTTTTGTGGCCACTAGATTTGTGGGTTCTCCCTTTCGTTTCTAGTCACCTCGCCTAAGCAGCATCAGCAGCTTCTTTGGGGGGACAATGATCAACACGCTTTAGATTTGCACCTGTTTTTATTTCAACCGCGAAAGTTAGCTTTTATCCAATGGGAAGCAATTCATTTAAACAGCATTTGTTTTACACGTAAATAATCATAGACTTTTAAAATTGTTATGTTAGTCACCTGTATTTTTTTTTTAAATGCCGAGCTCACCTTGGGAGCTAAGCTCACAACTCTATTATTTTATCTCTGTGGAAATATATGACTACTTTATGACATGTTTGTAGTACATTTCAGCTTTCACTAGGTGTGCACACATAAGACTTGTACACAGCGATTTCTCTGAAGATGGTGTGGAACAAAAGTCAGTGAAACCAGTGCTGGGGGCCTGAGTCCTTCAAATGAGGAACCGGTGTTTTTTATCTTAAGGTGGTCAAAAAATTTTGAAATATTAACATATTTTTGCTCCCTCAGCATTTCCTTCTTCCTGTTCGTCTGTCTCTGTCCAGTTAGCTTGGCATTTCGGCACTCGTGGCCTCAGGGCAGGTGTGACAGCTGAGAGCAGAGCAAAGAGGAACCAGTTAATTCAGGGCTTTAGAATCACAAGAGCCAGGACCCTCAGGGATCTAGGAAGGACAGCTGCACGTAAGCAATGAAAGTGCAAGAACATTTGTTGCGGGAGCTCCTCAGCCTGGAAACTAGGCTTGTGGAGGAGGGAAGTCTGAGGAGGCGTGAGGTGTTCAGTGCTGGTGGCTTCTACACCCTCTTGCTCTGCTCCTTGTATCAAAAGGAGGTGCCCACAGGTAGGGGACGAGGGGCAGGGATGAATCACAGCTAAGCTGGGGTGAGGCTGGGAATGAGAGAAGTCCTGTGCCCTTTTCTGGGTAAAACTCCAGAGAGGAAGCAAGACCAAGAGCACGGGGCGTACCTAGCTTGAGGAGGCCAGGGAGCCTCACGGAGAACCCCAGCACAGAGGCAGAGGATATCTGAAGGACCTGGTGGGGTGACTCAGTACTGACCTGCACGTACTATGACCAAGCCCAGATAAGGTGCCTGATGATACTGAAGACGTCACAGCATGCATGACCCACCAGGCACTGGCACGACACAATTGCTTGAACCCACACAATTCCAGGAAACGGAGGGAACCTGGAATTGACCGTGATTTTCTTTTTCTGATACCTCAGCAGAATAACATATTTAAAGGGTTAAATAGAGTTATGGAAAGTAGATATAGTTATCAACATTGAGGTTGCAGACTGAGTTCTGCAATGGGTCTGATAATATATTTAAACCTTCCTGTTGCACGCCCCCCTCCATCCCTCCAGAACCCTACTTCCTCGTGGCCTCTCGTGTCTCTATTAAAATGTGATGTCGGAAAATGAGTTGGTAGATCTTTATGCCAAGATATAATTGGATGATAAGATTTGGAAAGTATTACTCACCCAGAGGTATTTACATTTTGGCTGCGATTTGAAATTTAGGTCACAATTGGGAAATGGTAAGATGGTGGTTTCCTAGGAGACTATCTCTTCGCAGGGTTCCGTGTCACCCTGAAGCCTGCTTCCCACAGAATGGAAAAGCTGGTGTGTAATCGTTATTGGTTAAGCTCTTCTTAGAGAGCAAAAGAAGCGTTTCTCAACTTTTCCTCCCCGTGATCACTTCCCTGAAGAGCCTTTTAAGACTTTTATTTTCTAATTTTCCTCCCCCCACCCATGAAATTTCAATGTAACAGAAACATTATGAAGAGATATTCCTCATATGAATACTTGTGCTTACTATACAAAAAGGCTAAACGTATTTTTGTTCTCCAAAAATTAATGTCTGCTCCCTTGGAGGATATATTGGCTTCGGTGAAAATGTGTATTAAGAGTCAGTGCAAGACTGGGTCCATAGAGCAATGACAAATAACAAGGACATGCAGCTCTCCACTCCCCCCACCTCCTCTTCTATTCCCCAGCTTTGGAATAACTCAGGCTACACATAAGAAAAATGGAGAACTTTCTCAGGCTATGAGCGCTCAACGTCTCCAGAGGTGCAATAAATGCATTTCTCTGACCTTGTTAAAAATTAATCCAGGTTCAAGGCCCGCCCAATGGAGTTTGAAGCACCTGAGTCCTATAAACAGCGACTTCTTTTAAAATGGCCTCCTCTGGCCTTGTTGAACCCTCCCAACAATCGCCTTTTGTTAGAGCAGCATGACGGGGCGCTGTCTTTGATGGGTACCCATAATGAAGTGTTGCGCACACATGTTGTAATTATAAGAAGCATAATAATATCTCACACTTATATTGCTCGCTTTCATCTCAGTGAATCCCAAGGCATTTTATACATTATATTATTAATAATAAAATAGATGAATCCTTTTAATGAAAGCATTCTTCTCTTTTAAATGTATACACTCTGGAAGAGACTCCAGAAGTCTCTATTACTCTGCAAAAATGCGAGCAATCTAGTTAGCACTTGTAGGAAGTTGAACTTTCTCATGGTCGATAGGACACTGCACTGGAGGAGTCTGATTTGCTTTTGACAGATTATACTTTCATCCGTTTCAGTCTGGTGGTGGCCATACATAGCAGCAGTAAATTCATCCATTCATTCATCCATCCATCCATTCATTCATTCGCCAAACATTTCTTGCAGGTATGCTGTTGCCCTGTACCAACAACTATGGAAGGTGCCGGCTTTCCTTGGCAAGTGTACAGGCAGCGAATCAGGGATGATCTCAGGGCAAGGAAGCTGCAGGGTATGGAATATGTGAAAAAAGTTATTTTCCTGGCACTCGCTTTTGGGTGTGACAGGAACTTTAAACACATATCCACACATGCCTGAGACGTAAAGCTCTTCTGTATTCAATTAAACCCAAATCATTCTGCTCGACACCCTGAGAATCCTGCAGCCCCCACACAAAACATGTGTTTGCTCAGTCACAGCAACCAGGCCAGCATCTGCTTTTCCTCCGCGTCTTCCGTTGCCCCCGCACAAGAGGTGGCCTCAATTGCCCCAGTCAGACTCCAGCCTCTTCCTCGCAGGGATGTGCACTGGCTTGTTCTGTTCATTCCGGCTAGTCTTATTCAGCCGACCTCGGGCATGTCCGTGAGTCCCAGGCGTGTCCTCCGAGGAGGTGGGTGCTCATTCTGCAGGCAGGTTACACCTGTGAGTATGGGATGGGGGCTACCTCTGCAGTGGGATTGGGTGTTGGAAGACTCCTGGCACCAGAGATCTATCTCCCACCACAGACCTGCCTGAGGTCACCATAAAGACTGAGTGTGTGTTGCCAAAACAGGTTTGGCTCAGTGGAGAGAGCATCGGACTGTGGACTGAAAGGTCCCAGGTTCGATTCCAGTCAAGGGCATGTATCTTGGTTGCAGGCACATCCCCAGTAGGGGACGTGCAGGAGATGGCTGATCAATATTTCTCTCTCTCATTGATGTTTCTAATTCTCTATTCCTCTCTTTTCCTCTCTATAAAATAATCAATAAAATGTTTTTTTTTAAAAAAAAAAAAAGACTGAGTGTGGGAAGCCCTCAGCCTTTTACCTCCTGATTTCTCGGTGGACATCAGACAGGATGAGTGAATGGAGGAAGGGCAGTAAGTGGGCAAAGCAAATGCTGTTAAGGCCTTTGCTGGAGGAAAACCCTGCAGTCTCCCACGTCCCTGGGCAAGTCCTCCTGGCAGCCGCCATGTAGGTGGTGCCCAGGTGCTTGCTCTCATGCATGGCCACTCAGAGATGTGTAACTATTTCAGGACTCACTGGTTGTGCCTCCTTTCTTGGCCCACTTCTCCAGCACGCACAAGAAGCAGAGAGAAAGAGTCTTTTCCTTGAGAAACATTTTGCCCTGGTGGAAGCACAGCTCTAATATCCTAATCTTAATGCCTTTTTTTTGTTTGTTTTTGAGATGTTGGGAATGTCACCTCACTGAGCCACAGAAAACTCTCAAATGAGAAGATAACCTATTACCTCTCTCAAACAGGAGGCTAGACACACGAGGGTCTTTCTCCCTCTAAGACCTTGGGTTGTGTGGTTGCCTAAGTCCTGTTTTCCCATGCTGTCTCACCTGTGTCCTAAGAACTCTGAGAGCAGAGCCACCTTCCTGTGCATGCGGCATGTGCAGTCATAGAGGGCCCTCTACTCAGAAGGGCCTCACCCTTGGCTTACTGTTCTGGTGTCACTGTCTTGAAATTTTTCATAATTTTAGAAGAAGGGGCCTCAAATTTTCATTCTGCACTGAACTCTGCAAATTATGTAGCCAATCCTCCCCAAAAGCATGTGTCTTGGATATCCCTTCCTCAGAGAAGCTTTTTCCTAGCCTCCAAGAGGCTCTTCTTTATTTTTTATTTTTTTTAATATATTTTATTGATTTTTTACAGAGAGGAAGTGAGAGGGATAGAGAGTTAGAAACATCCATGAGAGAGAGACATCTATCAGCCACCTCCTGCATGCCCCCTACTGGGGATGTGCCTGCAACCAAGGTACATGCCCTTGACTGGAATCGAACCCGGGACCCTTCAATCCAAAGACTGATGCTCTATCCACTGAGCCAAAATGGTTCCAGCCAAGAGGCACTTCTTTAGAAACCTGCTCTTCTGGGCCCTGTAGGAAGCTGAGCTTTTCCTCTGGTGAGACTTCTCACACCGTGAGCCAGTCCTTCTCTATCAGACCGGCAGCCCTTTGAGGGCAGGAACTGTAATGTGTTCTTGCATCTCAATACCTAGTATAGCACCTGGCACTATTCATTCAGTTGATGTTCATTAAATACTTTGGGCATGAATTTCAACATTTTGAATGCACAATATAGCTCTACTGCATGCTAATGTAGTTATCCTATCTAATAAAGATGGAATATGCAAATTGGCCAACACTTTGTGACAAAGATGGAAGCGCCCACAGCCAATAAGAAGGGAATATGCAAATTAATGTGACAAAGATGGTGGTGGCCCGGACTCTTGATGGAGCAGGCATTCTGCCCTGCCCCAGAGGTGTCTGGCCTCTGGGCAGTGTGAGAAGGCGGCAGGTGACTCCAGGTCAGAGCAAAGGCGGAAGGCGGTGGCCAGAGAAAAGGCCCGGGTACCAGGTGTCTGCAGCCAGGGGAAGGAAGGCCTATTCTTACACAAATTTTCATGCATCGGGCCTCTAGTTAAATATATTTATACATGTAACAAATATTTATTAAACCTTTATTATGTGCTAGGCTCTGGGTATTAATTTATATCACAGAGAGTGAAACAAACAAGGTCCCTAACATGGAACTTTCTCTCACTAATGGTAGAGATAGACCATTAATAAGTAATGCAAAAATTATATAATTACAAATTGTATTGAATCCTCTAAAGGAAAAATATAGGGTAGAGTAAAAATATAGTTATACCATATAGAATATGGTAGAGCACTTAGCTCCTCTCCAGGGTGTTGGGAGCTAAATAAGACCTGACTGAGAGGGTGTTTCAGGAAGGTGAACAGTTTGTGGTGAGACCCTGAGGTTAGAGAGATTTAGGAACTGAGAGGAAGCCAGTGCAGAGGGAGCATACTGGGCAAGGGGGATACTGACAAGAAATGAGCTTGAAGAGATAAGCAGAGCCCAGATGCTACAGGTTCTTGTAGGAATTTGGATTTTATTCAAAGTGCCACGGGGAGCCTTTGAAGGGTATTAAGCATTGGAGTAATATCATCCAATTTGTCTTTTTAAAATTATTTCTTCAGTTGCCTCTTGGGAAATGATTTGTGTGTGAAATAAGTAGAAGAAATGTTGGAGGAAGAGCTAAAAGAGAGCTAGTGCATTAACACAAGGAAAGATAATATCTTGGTCTAGGTGGCAGTGGAGGCAGGAAGAGAAATGATCTGTGAGCTATTTTAGAGGGATAATTTGGTTATTGATTAATATGGGGAATGAGAGAGAGTGAGGGCCTCTGAGTGAGACCTGGGTTTCAGATTGAGTAACTGGAAGGTTAGAGGGGCTATTTATTGAGACAGTAAACATTGAGAAAAGACTGTATCTAAGGGTAAAGAAGAGGTTAGGACTCAGAAGTTCAGGTTTGAGTAGCTGGCAGACAAAATAGTATCATAGTCAAAGGGGTGCAATGAAGTTTTCTGATATAAAAGGCATAAATTAAGAAATTTGGTCAGGCCTTGTGTGTAGTGCTGTTCCTCCCAGAGCCAGAATAAGTCTGGGGACCAAAAGAAGGAAGTGGGGGTTTGCCCCTCACTATTATATGTAATGATCTTCAAATAGTTGCCCTCCTTCTTGGTATCTATGTTCATCTTCTCAAAGAAGGAATGTGGCCTAGAAGGTTCCATTGAACTGAAAGTTAATGTTGCCGCCTGCCTCTGTTGTTTGCTGCTCAGAAACCAGATGACTGATGGGTGTGAACATTAGTCTGGAAGCAGTCAGTCCAGGAGCTTATCAATTCTCCCTCAGGCTCTGCAGTAAGGTGTCTCGAGGAGGAAATGGCCTTCACCAGATTGACTTCAGGAGGAAGTGGGGTTTACAGATCCATCGAGTAATCGGGTTTCAGTGAAGGCCAAAGGGCAAGTTCAGAACATGACTGAAGCTACTGTGAAGTGTCCTGGATCTGGAGGGACACGTGGACAGGAAGGAGAGGGTTGGGGTGGAGTTTTGGCTCCGAATGGGGACAAATATGGGGATGAGAGCTGAGCAGATAATGACCAGAGGGATGCCGTAGCTGGCCTCACAGCAGTGACTAAACTAAACAGGAATGAGAAGCATGACATCCTGGAGGGGAAGGATGGCCAGTCAGTGTTCATGCTGTGATCCCAGGCATGTCGCTGAGGAGGATGGAGATTCCAGGCCCTCTGCTCCCTCCAGCAGAGATAGAGTTGGAATGAAAGGCTAGCTGTCCCACCAGGGACTTATCTCGAACTGTGGGTGAGTTTTAAAGACCATGTGAACTTACTGAGGGGAATTCTGGCCTATCTCGATTTACATTTCTAATGTCGGGAAAGCATGGGAGGAATGGGAGGTATTCTGGGATCAGCTGGGCCTGACACACCATGTTTTATTCATGTCACTTGATAACCTCTGCTCCCGTCTCCCACATAAACTACAAACGCATGACAATGCTTCGGATGAGAGCTATGGGCTCCACCCTGGGCGGACACCGAGGCTGTCATCTGGTGTTCTTATAAATGGTTGTTGGCAGGGAAGTGATCCCATTGTCCATCTTTTTAAATGACCTTTCTCTATTAAAGACTGTGTGGTGAATAGTGTACATCACCATATTACAAGTACAGTGGTACCTCGAGATATGAGTGCCCTAACATACGAGATTTTTGAGATACGAGCTTTCGAGCAAGCGATTTTTGCTTTGAAATATGAGCAACATTTGAGATAGGAGTAATCTCTCGGATTTATGGCCACTCGAGTGTCTCATAGTTTCCCACGCCTCAAGGTTACAGAACGAATTAAACTCATATCTCGAGGTACCACTGTGATAGCAACTTTTACTTCATATTTGAGGTTGGAGAGAGGACAGAACACATTTTAATATTCACCTCCAAGTAGAGGAACATGCCTCCTCCATGGCTCTTTTATTTTCCCTTTCTTCCTTGTGTTTTCAAATCTTTGATGAGATTTGATCACTGGGAGGAGAGAGTCATTCACACATGGTTTATTTTCTATCTCGAATATATAATCTCCTGGGCCCCTGCCTTTGAAAATATGGAAACGGTGAATTCCCTTTTTCTTCTTATGAGACTATAACTGTGGGGCGGAGAGCACTAAACACCCAAAGAAGACCCACTTTTATTGTTTAGAAAAATAACAATGGATTCGTTTCCACTTACATTTGGCATCTCTATTTTATAGGAGGCTCTGGAATGTGATGATAAGCCAGATAAACCTTCCCTCCAGGAGTTTTCGGTATAGCAGGCTAAACAGAGTTACTGCCTATAAGTTACTTGCAGTGGCTATGACAACACAGGTAGGATACCTAGTTCAGTCTTTGGAGTTCAAGGCAATAACATCTAAGCTGCAATTTAAATGTTGAACAGAAGTTAACCCAGTAAGGTTGGGAAAAGGAGAACATCTCCGAAGAAGAAGCAATGTGCATGAAGGCCTGAGAAAGATAAGCAGAATGGGTGTGTGGGGAAGGATTAGCCCTAGCAGAAGGCTGGACAGTGGAGCAGCATGAAGATGCTGGAGAGCAAGTAGGTGGAGGGAGGAGACCAGATCCTGCAGACCTCAGAGGGGTGGATGGGATGCGACTTTCCTGGGGGAACTGGGACGCCACTGAAGCATCTGATTTGTCAGATGGCAACTGGAGGGATGAAGGATGAGAGAGAGGCCAGAGACAGACCCCTGAGAGGCTGTTGCAGTGATCTGGTCCCCGGTCTTGAAATGTTTAGTCAGACACCACTGTCTACATGTTTTTGAGCATGACCCCAAAATAGGGATATCCATTTATGTATAAATAATATATGCTAGTGAATATTTTAAACATGACCCCAAAATAAGACTATCCATTTACGTATAAATAATATATGCTAGTGTATATTTATAAAATAGATGGTGTTACATGTATTCCAAACCAATATATGTATATATTTATTTAAACATCTGTTATATTCATTTTGCTCAGATTGTCGATTTTGTCTTCCATTCTTTTCATCCACCTTATGATCATTTCTCTGAACTCTTTCTCTGGCAGGCTTATTTCTGCTTCTATTTCGTTTACTTCCTTTTCTGGTGAAACCTGCCTTTCTGTTTTATGTGGGCTGTTTCTTTTTCTGTCCATGGTCTTTCTTCTCCGGGTGTCTGGTTATGTAGTTCTCTCTCCTACATTGATTGAAAGGCACAAACTACAACACGACCAGGTACAGCACACAAGGCACTTGCCGTGTGCCATGTGGATCTCTGAATCTGCCGCCTGCGTGTCTGCGTTGTTTGGAGAGCCGTGTTCTGGGTCCCCGGCTGTTCGGTGGGTGCCTTATATTCATTTCAAACGTATAGAATGAGTGATATTTTGTAAAAGTAAAAGTTCTAAGCATTTTTTTCTCCCCCCAAAGTGAATTCTCTAGAGCCCCACTCTGGAGACCACTGAGCCCCAGATGTTCTGATTCTTGTAAAGTTGTGTGTCACACAGGCCGCTCCCATGCACACCCAGTGCAGAGCATCTGAATTCTGTTCTCAGCAGATTCTAATGCAACTGCTTCCCTGCCTTCGGAAAAGTCAACTCTGAGGCTACGTTCACCATCCCGAAAGATGAGAATGGCACTATCTCTTACCAAAGCAAAGATAATTTTCCCATGACTTTTGTTTTTCTTCCTTTTTAAGAATAACATTTGTATGATACTGATTAAAAGTACGTGGGTGGAGAACCATGGGGGAATTTCTCATTGGCTTCATTCAATTTCTAACATCTCTTTCTAATTCTGATTTCATGGGCTGCTGGATGACCTGTGGAAGAAGATGCGTGTTCACCTACCTTAAATCTGTTGATTATGAAGGTGGTGGAACATGGAGCTTTTACCACCGGTGCCAGCACTAAGAGGCAGACAGTCTCTGAAGGATCCAGCAATATCAAAAGGGATTCGCGGGTAAGGAAACCAGGTTAATACACAGATACCGCTGTGCTGGTTCCCCAGAAAGTAATTCTCAGCAGAATGTGCCCAGGAAGTCAGGAAATATGTATGAAGCTCCTCCCACTGGCTTTGCGTGAGCAGAGCTGCTCTCTCCCTGGACTTGACCTTCTCCTTCCTTCTTTGACCGAGTGACCTCCTCCTACTCCCACCGAGTGGCCTCAGGGTCTTACTCACAAGCCCAAAGTCAAGTTAGCTCCTCAAGCAGGTATCCTGGGCAGATCCGGGGGACAAAAAGTTTATCATGACCTTTGCTCCTCAGGAATTCATTTGGAGATGTTCTTCCCCCACAAGACACTAGAGGCCCAGTGCACAAAATT